>CANTUQ010000110.1:4357500-4592500 GCA_947683425.1 Excoecaria cochinchinensis
GTGGTCAGAGAGTACCACATCTCACCAATTGAAGTTGTAGTTAGAGAACACTGCTCTTCACCTCGAAACTGTGGTCAGAGAGTACCGTATCTCATCAATCGAAGTTGCAGTTAGAGAACACTGCTCTTCACTACGGGACTGTGGTCAGAGAGAACCGCATCTCACAAATCGAAGTTGCAGTTAGAGAACACTGCTCTTCACACTGAGGTTGTAGCTAAAGAACGCTGCATCTCACCAGCATTACATCTCACCAAAGTTGTGCGAGCCGAGATGAGGCTAGTAAAGCAAATGAGGTTGCAGTTAGAGAACACTGCGCTTCGCAATGGGATCGTGGCTAGAGAACGCTACATCTCACAAACACCTTACAGGTCGAGACGAGATGTAGGGGCACACACACCAAACAAAAGGCTAGACACCGCATAGGTTATATGCCAAAAATAACAGGGGTTAACACGTTGACAAACAGACGTTAACTACCCCAATAGCTCCAACTTCATCCGGTTCAAGCGTCTTCTCCTCAGGTACGTGCCTCTGCACCTCTTTTTCTTTTCCTCTCTGAATTTTGGCCTTTCTTCTTTGAATTTTGGCTCACCTAGGTGTCTAGTCACTAGCTTCTCTAAAATTGGGGGCAACTGTAGACACCGGGTCCTGAGTCAGGTTTTGAAAAAGGATAATGGTAATTTTTGGTCCTTGATAAATTCCTCCAAAAAAAATAATAAATACATAAAATGTGTAGGTAAAATTAAAAATTAAAAAGAAAATTAGGATTAAGTTAATTTAATTAGATAAATCAAAAATTAAGATTAGTTGATTAATTAGTTAATATTTTAGGATAATTAATATTGAAAAAAAAATAGATATAGGGTTTAATTAAATAAATTAGATGTGATAATTTAAGTAGATTAATTAAATTATATAGAGTATTTAATTAATAGAGTTTTTAATTAATAGAGGGTTTAATTAGTTAGTGTGTTAGTTTAAGTAAATTAATTAAAATTAAAAAATTAAAAAAATATAAAATTGGAGGAAATTATGAGTGGCCTTAACCCTAATCTTGGGTATAAAAAGAATAAGATGAACAAAGTAAGGGGGGCACTCTCTCGGCAACTAAGGAAAACAAAAAGAAAATGAAAAAAATTAAAAAGAAGAAGGAGGACTGAGAGTGAGGCTCGGCAACTGGAGAGCAAAAGAAAAAAGTGAAACAAAATCAAGGAGAGAGCACAGTGAGAGCAAAAGAAAAAAGTGAAACAAAATCAAAGAGAGAGCATAGAAGAAAAGAAGGGAAATCAAAGAAGGAATAAGAGGAATTGAAAAGAAAAGAAGAAACAAAGAGAAGGAGGCGGAGACCGAGGCCAAACGCAGATGCCGGACTGGGAAAAAGAAGGAAAAAAGGGAGAGGAAACGGTGGCCTCCGCCGGCTACCCACGGTGCCGGAGCGGTGCACGCACGCAACCGCAGAGACGGCGAAGTCCAAACGCACCCGGCGTGGAGCAACTGGCGTGAAGAAGATCCGGAGGCTTCTGCGCATTTTTCGGCCAAACCAGGTGACCGTTCGGCGCGTGACTGGCACCGGTGAGACCCTGAGGCGGCGATCAACCTTCCGGCATGGGTGGTGTTGACCACCTCCGCTCCGGCGAAGCTCCGGTAAGTCCTTTTTTTGCTTTTTTATATTTATTATTATTATTATTATTATTATTATTTAATATTCTGAATTATTATTATTATTATTATTATTATTATTATATATTTATTTATTTTCTGTTTTTATATTTTTTATTATTATTATTATTATTATTATTATTATTATTTTATGTTTTTATTAATTAATTGTTATTATTATTATATTTATTTATTTGTTATTTATCATTCTATTTTCTAAATTAATTAATTATTATTATTATTATTATTATTATTCCGTATTTTTATATTTATTATTATTATTATTATTATTTAATTTAGGTTTATTGTACACTTATTTGTTATTATTATGAGTATTTATTTTATGTTATTGTATATTTTGCATTATTTGTTATTTTTAGGTTTATTGTTATTATTATTGTGTTTATTATTATTGCTGTATATATTTGGTTATTATTATCTATTATTATGTTTTGTTATTATTATCTTAAATGCATTATTATTATTATTATTATCATGGTTATTATAATATTATTATTATTGTTATATTATTTGTATCATTGTTATTTTATTAATTGTTTATGTTATTATTATTACTATTTCTATTATTAGTATTATTACTATTATCATTACTATATTATATTCATCATTATTGTTATGTGATATTATTATTGTTATTTGTTTGCTATTATTAATATTATTTATTTTTACAACTATTATTGTTAGTAGCACATTATTATTATTATTATTATTATTATTATTATTATTATTATTATTATTATTATTATTATTATTATTATTATTATTATTATTATTATTATTATTATTATTATTATTATTATTATTATTATTGTTGTTGTTGTTATTGTGGTATTATTATGATTATTATATTCATCATTAGGGTTATGTCATTAATTTATTGTTAATATTTTATCATTCCATTTGCTTATCATCATTTTATGTTTATTCATTTTGCATCATTACTAGTATTTTCATCATATTGTATTGTCACTGTTATTACTAATTATTGTCATGAATGTTATTATTGGCTCCATTGTTATTATTATGATTGTTATGTTTATTGTCATCATATCTGTCATTATTGTTATTATATTTATTATCTTTACAATTATTTTTTGTTATTATCATCAATATTATTATTCATTTATTTTCCGTCTATCTATTTATTATTCATTATTAGCTTACGGTATTATTATTAGCATTATCATTTTTATTGCATTTGATTATTATAATTATCGTTTGTCTTTTTATATTCATTAATTCTCAATTTATTTCATTCAATTATTTATTTATTTATTTATTTATCGTTTAATTTAATTTGATCTATTATCAATCTTATTAATTAATTCTCAATTTATTTTATTCAATCATTTATTTGTTTATTTATTTATTCAATTGTTTATTTATTCACTATTAACCCATATTATTTTCTGTCTTGACCGCAATGCGGGAGGCATGTTGCTCGTTTGAGAAGCATGGTCGGAACAGGTAGTTTAAGATTTATTTATTATTTATTATTTGGAAATATGTAATTATTATTTTATTCTCTTTATTCGCTTATGGTCTGTAATAATGAAGGATTTTTTACCGTACTTAAAAAATCACCACAAAAATGTTTTCTACTAAAATGAAGATTTGTTAATAAAATTGGACCAATGTCCTCGTTTTCATCCCGAGCCAAAAGGTTTAACCTGATTTGAGAATTCTATACTTTTTTGTAAAATGAGTATTTGGGAACCAATGTTCCTGTCTTAATGAATATCCCGTTTTATGCATGTTCTGTACTTTATTTATGGGGGTTGTATTCCGCCCCTAGTTTTATTGTAATTTATTTTCATATGCTTTATTCTAATATTGTTTTATTTTTCGATTTTACGTGAATGACTGTGCCTTTTAATTAATTGCATTATATGGAAAGATGGCAAAATAATAAACTCAAAACATAATTATAAAATTAATCAAGGTATGAATAAATGAGAAGTTCCGAACCTGTCTCTGGTCTTTGGGCTCAACGAGGCGAGAGACCCATTTCGATGGCATCTCCAAGACACCTCTTGTGTCCCACCAAAAGACTCAAATTACAATCCTAGGCTCCATAGGGTTAGAGGGTCATTCCAATGTTCTATTGGGGTGAATGCCTCCAAGACCCCTTTGGTTTGCCCAAAATGGATAATATGCGCCGTCTTAGGCTCACTGAGTCGAGACGAACTTTCCCAATATTTTATTGGGTGGCGACTCCATGAAACCTCCTTGTTGCCCAAAATAGACGCACTTGTAAATACTGATAGGAGCTTAATTAATGTATAATTAAGTATATGTTTAGTATGAATTTAATTAATTAATTATATAATTAAGTGAATATTTGATGTTATATGTGTTAGTTTATGTATATTAGTATTAGTCTGTTAGTTTTTATGTTTACTGGTATGTTTAGGTGAAAAAAAATGAAGAAAAGAGGTAGAAGAAGGAGAAGGCCACGAGAAGAGGAGCAGGTCACGCCGTGAGCTAAGGTAACGGGACGTGACTTGATAAGAAGAAGAAGAGGAAGGAGCAGAGAAGAGAGGAGCTGCGAGAGAAGAAGTCACGCCGTGATCAGGAGTAACGAGACGTGACTGAAGAAGAGAAGCCAGCAAAGAAAGGAAAGAAAGAAAAGAGAAGAAGAAAGAAGAAGAGTCACGGCATGAGCAAAGGTCACGCGACGTGACGCCACAGAGAGGCCAGGAAAGGAAGAGAAAAGAAGAGAAGAGAAAGAAGAGAAAGGAGAAGAGGGGAGAAGATACGCCGTGAGCGCCAGTCACGCCACACGCGAAGAAGAATCACGTCGTGATGGGGAGTCACGCGACGTGACTGGCCAGAGAGGGAAGCGAAAACCGAAGAGAGGAAAGAAGGAAGAAATGGGCAAGCGCGTTCTGTCGCGAGCGCGACACCGTTGCGATCGCGACAGAGACGACCGTTGGACGGTTTTCAGCCAAAAATCACATGAAAAGTCACCCTCTTTCACCTAAAGTTGCAACCATTCTCAAGAGACATCTTCAAGGGACACAATTCTTAGATTAATATCTATAAATATGTAGTTTAATTATAATTTTGGGGAGATGAATTTTTTAGTAAAGTAATTTTTTGTATTTTAGTTAAACAATATTCTTTAGTTTTATTATTTAGTTCTATGATTTGAAGAAGAAGATCAAGGAGGAGAAAATCTATTTCAAGAGATTGGGAAAAAGGGTTGAAAGGCTTCTATCTTATTCTCTTATTTTTAATTCTTCTCCACTATTTTTATGAATATTATTTTAATGAACTTGTATATTATAATTCTTTCTATTTCTATCTACTTTCATAATCTTTCATTGTAGATTCTCTATTAATATCTTTTGCATGATCTTTACAAGTTAAAGTAATTCGAGAGTTTGCTTTATCCGACATTTAATAGAGATTCATTATCAAGGTATATTTGAGAGATTGGTATATTGAGATAATTGCTATAGGTTAGTGTTTATTCTTAAAATATGTAATTAGAAACCTCTAATTCATTAATGAAAATTGTGAGTTAGAATTTTAATTATATGTTTTAGGCATTTTAATTCATGTCGAGAGAGTGAGTTAAAAGTTTATTCTAACTTGGCTTGCAAGAAAAGATGAAAGATGTTAATCTAAATGATGGAATCAAGTTCATTGTTTTTAATTCTTCATGATTTATTTTATCTTCTTTTGACTATCATTAACTAGGTTTAATTAGTTTACATGTTAGATTAGATTAAAACCAACTCTACCATTAATTAATCATTGTAAACAAGATTAAAATCAATTAGTAATAATGTGTAACACGTTCCCTGTGGGATCGATATCTAAAGTACTATTTCGGTACACCGTATACTTGCGGTATGTTGCATCATTAGAAAAATGCACAACAAGTTTTTGGCGCCGTTGCCGGGGAACGGTTGTTTGCCATTATAAAAATTGATTTATGATTTTGGATTACAATATTTTATTTGTTTTAATTTATTTGTTTAAATTAATTTTGTGTTTTGTATTTGTTTTTGCAGGATTTGAGAAGTTCATGCCTAGTACAAGGAGTTCTTTAGAAGAGCTTGAGCCGTTAAATCCTGAAATTGAGAGGTTTTTATTGAGTAATCGAAAATCAAATAAAAAGAAGAACAAAAATAGGGATTGTGTTTGTGGGGGAGTGACTGTGTTGTGTGTTGTGATGTTTGTGATTGTGTTTGTGAGTTTGTATATGTATTATGTATGTCAAGTGCATGATTATTTTTGTTTGTGTGTTTTTATATTTCAATTAGGCTTTTAAGTAAACTTTATTATGAAGCATTGTTTATTTGGTATATTGTATAGGTTGTTAAGTCATTTATCTTTGATGCTCATTTTTATCAGTTTTTCAAAAATTTTTAGCATGTGTTTTAAGTTTTTCAAATTATTTTGTTTTACTTATTTCAACATTATAGATTATTTAGTCTTTCTAACTAACCATGTTTTTAAAGTTAGAATTTACTCATTTAGTTTATACTTTTCAATTTCTAGTTGTTTAAGGAAACTATAGCCATAATACTTACCTTTTATCTTTTCAATAATGGATGAGGACTAAATTTAAAAAGAAAAGTTAAAAGTGGGATGGAGCATAAAATGCACCCACTAATTTCAACAATAAATAGCAAGATGTATATTCAAAATTTCAAAAATATGGGATGGAGCGTAAAACGCACCCATATACTTTTTCTTGCTAGAAATCAAAAAGAAAAATCAAAGAAAAAGAAAAAGCAAAGTCTAAAAATGCCATGAGATTGGATTAAGGGTAAGTGAGCTCAAAATGTCCTAAGTACAACTAGTAGCTTGAGAATTTAAACTTTATGATTAATTTTCTTTCTTTAGTACATGTTTAGTTTTAATAGACTTCATACTCTTTATGTTGGCATTAGTAAAGTTTAGTAATTTGTTGAATTTGTGATGCATACTTTTAAATTTTGATTTACTGATTTTATTATGAGTGAATGAGATATTTTGGTTCTTTTCAATTCTATTACATGTGCTAAATAACAGTGTTTTGTAGTAATTTTTATTGGTTATTAAATTTTCTTATTTCTTTGATCTTGCTTGAGGACAAGCAAGGGTTAAGTATGGGGGAATTTGATAGGAGCTTAATTAATGTATAATTAAGTATATGTTTAGTATGAATTTAATTAATTAATTATATAATTAAGTGAATATTTGATGTTATATGTGTTAGTTTATGTATATTAGTATTAGTCTGTTAGTTTTTATATTTACTGGTATGTTTAGGTGAAAAAAAATGAAGAAAAGAGGTAGAAGAAGGAGAAGGCCACGAGAAGAGGAGCAGGTCACGCCGTGAGCTAAGGTAACGGGACGTGACTTGATAAGAAGAAGAAGAGGAAGGAGCAGAGAAGAGAGGAGCTGCGAGAGAAGAAGTCACGCCGTGATCAGGAGTAACGAGACGTGACTGAAGAAGAGAAGCCAGCAAAGAAAGGAAAGAAAGGAAAGAGAAGAAGAAAGAAGAAGAGTCACGGCGTGAGCAAAGGTCACGCGACGTGACGCCACAGAGAGGCCAGGAAAGGAAGAGAAAAGAAGAGAAGAGAAAGAAGAGAAAGGAGAAGAGGGGAGAAGATACGCCGTGAGCGCCAGTCACGCCACACGCGAAGAAGAATCACGTCGTGATGGGGAGTCACGCGACGTGACTGGCCAGAGAGGGAAGCGAAAACCGAAGAGAGGAAAGAAGGAAGAAATGGGCAAGCGCGTTCTGTCGCGAGCGCGACACCGTTGCGATCGCGACAGAGACGACCGTTGGACGGTTTTCAGCCAAAAATCACATGAAAAGTCACCCTCTTTCACCTAAAGTTGCAACCATTCTCAAGGGACATCTTCAAGGGACACAATTCTTAGATTAATATCTATAAATATGTAGTTTAATTATAATTTTGGGGAGATGAATTTTTTAGTAAAGTAATTTTTTGTATTTTAGTTAAACAATATTCTTTAGTTTTATTATTTAGTTCTATGATTTGAAGAAGAAGATCAAGGAGGACAAAATCTATTTCAAGAGATTGGGAAAAAGGGTTGAAAGGCTTCTATCTTATTCTCTTATTTTTAATTCTTCTCCACTATTTTTTTGAATATTATTTTAATGAACTTGTATATTATAATTCTTTCTATTTCTATCTACTTTCATAATCTTTCATTGTAGATTCTCTATTAATATCTTTTGCATGATCTTTACAAGTTAAAGTAATTCGAGAGTTTGCTTTATCCGACATTTAATAGAGATTCATTATCAAGGTATATTTGAGAGATTGGTATATTGAGATAATTGCTATAGGTTAGTGTTTATTCTTAAAATATGTAATTAGAAACCTCTAATTCATTAATGAAAATTGTGAGTTAGAATTTTAATTATATGTTTTAGGCATTTTAATTCATGTCGAGAGAGTGAGTTAAAAGTTTATTCTAACTTGGCTTGCAAGAAAAGATGAAAGATGTTAATCTAAATGATGGAATCAAGTTCATTGTTTTTAATTCTTCATGATTTATTTTATCTTCTTTTGACTATCATTAACTAGGTTTAATTAGTTTACATGTTAGATTAGATTAAAACCAACTCTACCATTAATTAATCATTGTAAACAAGATTAAAATCAATTAGTAATAATGTGTAACACGTTCCCTGTGGGATCGATATCTAAAGTACTATTTCGGTACACCGTATACTTGCGGTATGTTGCATCATTAGAAAAATGCACAACAAATACCTTACAAGTTGTCAACGAACCTCACTTGCCCGATCTCCCTCAAGCGGGCGGTCAAGCGGCGTCCACGGGGTTTAGCGCGCGTCACAACGAGTGTTCATGCAAGCTCAATAGAAGCGAATGGTTGGTTTTGTCGTGTGCGCGAGTTATGCCGCGAGCGCGACATAAGGGGTTGTTGAGGACTATCGCGAGCGCGATAGAGTCTCAAGTTTGGGGCATTCTCTAAATGTCCTCTGTGATGCACACCGAACCGGGAAGGCCCTCAATAGAGCCCGCTTTTAGGGCTCGAGGAATTGGTTCGCGTCATTTGATCTTGGGTACCATAAGGCACTTTGGAATCCCTACCCAGTAGAATATTGGGGAGTTTATCTAAACTCATGACTGCTTTAGGCACCTTTGAGGTATTTTGGAGTTGCCACCGAATTTATAAGAAATTTGGAAAGGCCATATAACCTCTACTGTCTAAACTAGAGAAGGTGTTTAGAAATTCACTCTTATTTATAGCTTGGTTAATTATAAATGAGTTTTTAGGTTTATAAAATTCCATCTGTAACACCCCGATACCCCCGTTGGAAGGATACCAGAGCACCATGCGCACACATACACTACATACATCATACATATACATACATATATACATGTGTATAAACGAAAGCATATAAAACGAAAGGAAATCAAAATTAACATATAATAATACAATGGAAGAATGCAAACCTATTCCATATCCATATACTGAAATATTCTTATACAAAAAGTTACACTTTTAGATCAATATCTCTATACAAAATGTAAACATATACATAGGCAAAAGTAATAACAAAAGACAAAAAGAACTTCATCTATAAACTCCTAGTGGCCGACCTTCAGATGCCCAACTCCGAAAGAACCTGCCAGCTACACCGAGAAACACCCGTGATAAGCGATAATGCTTAGTGGAGAGGAACAAAAACCAAGAGAAACACACACACACACACACACACACATATATATATATTAACCTCTTACTATGCCATTAACTAAGCAATCATGCCAACATTTGTATGAACTTATACTTGTACATTTACAACATATGTATTACCATATAAGAACTTACACAATCATAAATACATACCCACGAACATCAAGTACCCAAACATCAATATACTAGAATCATTTTACAATATATCATCTACATGTACATATACGTATAAGCATTACCTACTCATCATATGCATACTCATGAATAAAGTAACTAACCATCAACATCAAACAACAAATATTGCATCATATTTTATCATATCAAGTATATATAAACATGTAGCATATATCCATTTACCACATCATTGGAACATATAATAGCCTGATTACTCACTAAACTAGTGGATATGGGTACTATTAATACTGATAGGACACAGTATCGAAAGCATATAGAGATAAGAGTCTCAAATCATGTATACCCGAAGGTAAGGGGAGACCGAAGTCTCAAATCATATGGACCCAAATGAGGTCTACTTATAAGACCCAAACGGGGTCAACATATAGCAGCTGCACTCACACTCTAACCCTTAATAAGCATGCTTATCTATCAACTACTAGGAGACTTCAGGCTCAACTCACTCACTCGGAACATAACACTAGACAATATCAAAACCAAGAGTCAAAACACTAGCATAGCAATAATCACCTACTCAATTCTAGAACAATAGTATTAACAAGGCATACGCAAAAACATAACCATGCACCAGTGAGAAACCATGCAGAATGAGACAAGAAGATCATTTCAAAAAATAGGGTAGCAGGAAGGGTCACTATCGCGCTCACAACAGTAGCCAGAATCATGCTACGGGAGAGGAGGCTATCACGAGTAATGCACCACATCACTAACGAAGCCAAGCACTAGCAGGAAGCTATCACAAGTCGTGCAGAAAGTCATGACTCATGACAAACCTCACTGGCTCGAGTCATGTTGGCCGACTGTCATGACTCGTGATGGGCGTCACGACTTGTGACAGTGCCAAATGCCTCACCGAGTCATGCTAGCCTTCATGACTTGAAGCAGGCCACCTCTATACTGAAAGCCCGACCTACCAAGCTCTCTGTCGCGCTCGGGATAGAGGGCTCCTTAGCAAGCACTTTGCCTTCCCGACCTCTGTCGTACTCGCAGCAGAGGCGAGGATTGCCCAGAACTCTGCTTCTATGCTCTTCTCTCAAACCAAACCATTTAAAGCCACTCTTTCATGCAATGTCATACTAAACCATCACTCAAGTGCATTCCAAAACAAGCTAATGATCATTCTAAATTAATAAACACACTTATAATACACATAAACATAACATATCTTGTGATTACAACATTCAACATACCCCACGAATTTACACACAACTCATACTTATTCACTTCAAAACCAATATGCAAACCACCATAACTCTAGCATTTCATGCCATTATCACTACTCAAATAAACACATGTAAAAACACACACATAACACACACAATTCCAAGAATCTAAAAATGAACAACAAACCGAAATGAGAAAAGGGCAAGATAACTCCCAAACCTGACTTTGTAACTCAAAACCCACTCCTTTTATTCAAGCTTAAACCTTCTCTTTCCCTTTGTATAAACTCTTGTCTGGAACTTGCAAATAACCAAATCACTTGAATCAAAGCTCAAAACCTAACCAGCCAAAGCAAAAGATGCAAGAAGGAAGAAAGAACCAACACTACTTACCTCTTCAAAGTAAACCAGCTCTAACCTCTAGAACCCTGACCCACTTCTTGAAGAATCACACTAGCAAGAGTGAAGAGCAGAGAAATGAAAGCGGAAGAGAGGAAGAGGATGGAAAGAGCAAGAAGGAGGAGCCAACTTGGCTTCTATGGGAAGAAAGCAGAATTTTCTGCCCTTCCCTCTCTCCCCCTCTTTCAAATCCCATTAAATGCCCTCAAGCCACATGTCACATTCCAATAGGTTCCCTTAGTCAATTATCTTGACTTACACTTTAATCATTAGTAAATCTCACTTGGGTCCATAATAATTGCAAATCACTCACTAAAAAAATATTTCCTTTGCTAAACTTTTAATTCACTTTCAATTTAGTCCTCAATTAAATCCAATTTCACTTGCATAATTACCAAAGTACCCTTAATTATCCAATTTATCATGCAAATTCCTTCTAGGCCCTAATTTGGGATGTTACACCATCTCTCATCTTACGCGATTAATGTATTTGATTTAAAGGCGCATTACAATCCTAGAGAAAGCGATAAAAGAAAGTTATAAAGAAAAGCAGTAAATAAAGCGATAAACAAAGCAATAAACACGCCAAGCACATCATCTACAAGATGGAAAATTGGGACGGAATACAATCCCAAAAGAAAAGGAAAGCTAAAATAAAATTGCCCCAAAAATAATTAATTACAAAGGCCCACAAAGTATATAAAAGCATAAAACTAATCAAATAAACAAAGTCAAAGAAGAGACATACATAAATCGGGATATTTATTTTAGAAACATTGGTTCCTTTAGGCTCATTTAAAGAGGGATCGAAGAGTTATTCTGATTGTTGGATTGAAAACCAGGATGAGTAATCCCATTTTTAGAAAAACTTAACTCTTCGTTTGTTCATGACATTTTGCATTCTTTGGCTAAAATGAGGGAAATTGGTCCCAATTTAGTTATAAAAATATTTTTGTGATTTTTTATCTTATACGTACATCAAATAAATTATATCATTTACAAACAAAGCACAATCATATAAGTAAAAGGTTGATAGGCCAAATGGTAGGGTCACTTACCCGTCGTGACCCCTCCGTTCGGTCACGGAAACACTCACACAAGGCAAATCATATTTAAACTCCAAAGAAAAAATAACAATAAAAATATTAGTAATAATTCTAAAATTAACCAAATAAACATAAAGACACGATAAATATAAAACATTTTTGACACATATGTATGAAATGAAATGGGTTAAATTAGACATGTTAATTTAATATACAAATAACTCAAATGTGAAGGAAAAAAACTAATCATGCAAAAAAATAATAATGATAACAATAAAATGATAGCAACAGAAAGTGACAATGATAAAATAATAATGTTAATAAAATAATAAAATGACAACAACATCAATAATAATAATAACGATAATAAAAATAAAGATAATGATGATAATGCAATAATAAAATAAATAATAATAATAATAATAATAAACAAAATAAATAATAATAATAATAATAATAATAATAATAACAATAATATAAATAATAATAATAACAGTAACACTAAAACAGATACCAAATAATAATAATAATAATAATAATAATAATAACAAAAAGTAAATGATAATATTAACAGTATAATGATAATGACATTAATAATAATAACAAAGTAATAGCAACAACAACAACAACAAGAATAATAATAATAATAATAATAATAATAATAATAATAATAAAGCAATAGTAATGACAACAGTAGCAAGAATAACAAGTAACAATAGCAACAATATGATATTAACAATGAAGGCTAAACAACATTAATAATAATAATGAGGACAATAAATAATAACAGTGACAATAGTATTATTGACAAGATAATGGCAAATAAAATAAGGTGGTAAAAATGAGTCCAACAATGTTCACGCTCAGAATTTATAGAGTGGAAATAAGATGTCTCAATCCTTCCCCCTTGTCAAGTTTGCGGTGATAAATACCAAAAATATTTAAGAACACTTAAGTTTTTAACACAAAGGACTCAAGAAAATAAAATCAAAAATTGATTTTTTAATAGAACGCCCAAGTCGAAGAAATTAATTTTTCTCACTCAGGTTAATCCAAGAACAAAATCTTTTAGCAAAAATCTCCAAATTTAAGGAAGAAGAAGAATTAATTTTTTGCTCTCTCGTCTGCCTCTCTTTTTCCTCAGCGAGAAGCGCTATTTTTTCGCTCAAGAAGCAACCCCCTGGGAAATGAAGGCCAATTTCCCTTTTATTTTCTTCATCTCCCGGAATGGAAAAAAACCAAATTAACTTTTCTAATTTTATTTTTACAAAAAACATTAAAACGAGAAAGAAGCTGATTTTTTTAAGGTCCCAAAACTGTGTTTTGTAGGTGAGAAAGGGATAGGGCAGGGAGTGCCTGCAAGTGGAGGGCCGTACCCTCAAAAGGCCACGAGGTGCGGTCCCCTTGCGGCCTTCCAATGGATGGGATGTGCGGCCTTCCCATGGAAGGCCATACATGGCCACAAAGTAACATTTTTTTTTTAAATATAAAATATATAATTTTTTTGATATAAAATTAAAACTTCCAATTCCTTTTTTATTTTTTATTTTTTTTTAAAATATATATTTTTTATTTATTTTCTAAAAGACAATTTTGACAAGAAAACGATCGATCCTCACTTTTTTGCCGAAGAATTGGTCTTTATTTTCATCATTGGGTAATCCTGATCTTGAACTGCCTTAGGACATGATGTGTACAGTTGCCCCCAATTTTTGGGAAACTAGCACGCAGGTGCCTAGATGAGCCAAAATTCCAAAAAAAAAAAAAAAGAAAGAAGTGCGTACCTGAGGCGGTCGTCTTTCCAAACTGGATGAAGCTATTGAGGGTAGTTACCGTCTATTTGTCGACATGTTAACCCTTGTAACTTTGGCATCTAACCCGTGCGGTGTCTAGCCTTGTTAATGTGGTTTATAATTGAGCTTAATGTGGTGTCTAGCCTCTTCCTTTGTGGCATCTGACATGTGCGGTGTATAGCCCCAGCCGTGTCGGTATATAACCTGTTGATATGGTGTCTAACTTCCTCCATTACGGCATCTAACCTGTGCGGTGTATAGCCTCAGCCGTGTCGGTATCTAACATGTTGATGCGGTGTCTAACCTCCTCCATTGTGGCATCTAACCTGTGCGGTATATAGCCCCAGTCGTGTCGGTGTCTAACCTATTGATGCGGTGTCTAACCTCCTCCGTTGCGACATCTAACCTGTGCGGTGTATAGCCCCAGCCATGTCGGTATCTAACCTGTTGATGCGGTGTCTAACCCTTCTGTTGTGACATCTAACCTGTGCGGTGTATAGCCCCAGCCGTGTTAGTATCTAAACTATTGATGCAGTGTCTAACCTTCTCCGTTGCGGCATCTAACCTGTGCAGTGTATAGCCCCAGCCGTGTCGGTATCTAAGCTGTTGATGCTGTGTCTGACCTCCTCCATTGTGGCATCTAACATGTGTGGTGTATAGCCCAGCGGTGTCGGTATCTAACCTGTTGATGGTTTGCATGGCGTGGTTTTGCTAACCCCTATGTTTGCAAGGCATCTAATCGTGGCTGTCGAGCTGTAGCGTTATCTAACTGTGGCTCATTTGTAATCAATTTGTTGGCACTTATTCTGAACCTCTTTTCCTACAAAAAGCGTCAAACAAATGTGTAGGGTATATATATAATAAAGATGCATACCTGTGGCAGTACACATTTGTTGGGGTCAACGTCAGACGGGTCCCCCTTGAAGGTCAGTTGGTTGTTGCCTGGAGAACCGATTGCCACCAATTAAGGTATGTGTGGGCAGTCTAGTTTCTTTAGGGGTCTTCATTTTTGTAGACTTGCATGATTCTTGATTGCCCTCCGCATGGTGTACCTGAATAGGCTTGTTCTTCTATGTGTTCCTCCTCTGTACAGACCCATATGATTTTATGCCAAACACAGTGGCCAACAATATTGAGCTTAAACCCTTTCTTGGGCCCCTTTTGTACATGAGGTCTATTCGGAACTTTCCCTCAGAGGTATGTACACATTAAATGTTTGCAAGATTGTGTGTGCATGTGGAATCACGTGTGTGAAATATATACACAAGGCTATATACCTGAAACGCATGCCCAGGATTAATGTACAAAAATAATGTGCACACAATTGTACTTGTAAAGGATTAAATGCACATGATGTGTTCTTGTGATATGCACGCTAAACATGTGCGAAGAATTATGTGTTTTATGTATGCAAAGATCATATACACGGGGTGTGCATGAAGAATCGCATATACAAGAATATACACAAAGCTCATGCATGTGTGAATGTATGTTAGGCATCATGAAAGGTTATGCACGTGTAAAGTTGTGCAAAGAGATATGCAAAAGATTGAACATCCTGGATGCACGTGAGATGCAAAAATGGATAGACCACATACTAGGTGGTTGAGGGATTCGTTGAAGGTACTGCCCATACTGTCTGATGCCCCCAAGGATCTGGAAGAGTATCATCTAGCTTAAGATCTCTGACCCCCTGATCCTTTCAGGGAGGACCGTCGAGCGTGCATCTTCACCCCTACGATCAATGAGCATGCGCCTTCTGCTCTAAGCCTATTGCATTTTGCCCCCCGGTACTCTAACTCATCCCCTGCATTATGCACTATTTGCCTGATGGGAGGCTTTCCGAAGTAATGCTGCCATATCACTCCAGACATTCAAAGTCATCGTTTTAAAGGTAGTGCGTCCCTTTTGGATTTTCACACTAGCTTTTCTTTGCAGGAAATGCGTCCCCTTGGGGATTTTCACATAACCCTCTGCCTTATTTTTGCCTGGACTGGACCCAACTCATTCCAGCGGCTTTTATTCATTTTATATTTTTTGTAGAACAGACTGCCTGTTTCGAAGTTTTTTCCCTGTCTTTTGGCCTAACTTTTGCTTAGAGAGCCAGTCACGGTTTTCATCTCTAAGGGCCTCTTTATTTTTTTTAAAAAAAAAACTCTCCTGTCTTTCGGTATGGCTATAAGAAAAGCAACTATCAGGACCCCACTTCTAGAGTGATCAGTAATCATTCGTTGAGGCATTTCCTTCCTTAGCAGCAGCTAAATTCATTTGCATCTCCTGACGGAGGTGTTGCCAGATTGGGTGAGGTGGCTGATGAGGCTCAGCTTCATGTGCCCCTTGGCTTCCCCTTTCTGTTTTGGTTTTGGATGGTTCTTTAGGATGTGTCCCGTTGTGTGGGCTTCGTGAGGCTACCATTTACATTGCCGCGCATTATGCTTCATAGTTCAAAAGGATTCAAGACGTAGCGTGGCATCCCCTATCTTTCCAAGGTGGCACCTTATCCTCGGCTTTCATCCCTAGACCATAGCCTCTGGGCCTAGCTGCATATGAAGGCTGTTATACAACTAATCGGAGATTGCCCCTTTGCTTCTACTAGTGCATAAAAGATACGGGCGCCCAGTCCAGCGGTTGATAATAGGACCCATCGGCTTAAGCTCCGGGCCGGCGAGAGTGGAGTATAGTTATTTAGATTAGGTGCCTTCAATAATGAATGATTTTTTTCTTTTTATATAATAAATAGAAGATAATGAACACATGAGTCTAATTGCCTTTGTTTTATATCTTTCTGCAAAATTCTGTATATTTTAGCATGATTTCTCTATACATGATCATTATCTAACACGGATTCAAAATGCAAAACTACATCTAATCTCAGAGTGGATCTTGTAAGCATCAAAATCCTATTTCCAATCAGCCCTCTCGGGTTTTCTTGATTGGATATTTTCTCTCAAGCCCCTAATTTTTTTATAGGATGCCTTTTTTCGATTTTCATCCCGATGAGGCACCCAATTTTAGCAAGGCCGCCTTTTTTTGTTTTCAACCTGCAGGGCATTTATTTTTCTTTTGATTTTTTAGTCTTTAGCCATGGAACTTCTTGAGTCTATCGATGTTAAATGGTTCTTCGTACTCATTCCCATCACTATCTATCGGAACGCTGCTCCCTTGGATAACAACTTCTCAAGAACAAATGGGTCTTCGTACGTCGGTCTAAATTTGCCTCATCTGTCTGAAACATTTAGACTAAACCTCCCTCTTTCAATGGGTTCTTTCTGATTTTCTTCCCGAATGATTGAATAGAGTATTTTCTAATAGATCTGACTGTGATAATAATCCCACAACCTGTTCTTGTCCGACGTGCTTAACTGCTGTAGCTGCTGCTGCGCCCAGTCGACTTCTGGAATCTGTGATTCCATGACTGCCTTAAATATTTGAGCTCTGCTTCGACCGGCAGTACTGCTTCTGGCCCATATCTCGAGGAATAAAGTGTGACTCTTGTAAAGGGTCCTACGGTGATTCTCTAGCCCTGAAGTTCAAAAGGCCATTTCTCTGCCCAATCCTTGTAGTTTCGAACCATCTTGACCAAGATCTTCTTGTTAACGGCCTCTCTTGCCCCATTGGTTTGAGGACTTGTAGTGCTCAATGCAATACCTCCGGAGTAACTCCCTAGCCTTAACCATAAACTACCCCCCGTCCTTGAACATATGGTCGTGCGAGAGACCATATCGACATATCAGATTCCTTTTGATGAACTTGTCCGTCGGAGGCCATAGGGCGCACCTCCCCTATGATGTCTACTCCCCCAAGCTTGATTGATCCATACCCATTGTAAGCTAATAGAACCCTTTTGGTCCTTTTTGTAAGCGAAGAAGAATGGCAAAGTACGGGTATGTGTGAATTAACGGGATTTGATCAAAGCCTGTCCCAAGGATGACTATTAATACTTTTCCCCATTTCTTCTCTTTTTTTTTTCTTTTTTTCTTTTGTTTTTTCTACTTTTTCCTTTTTTTGTTTTCCTTTTTTTGTTTTTTTTTTGTTTTTTGACAAGTTTTGTTCAAATCCTGATGGTTCATACATGCATGCACTTCTCTTCCTAACCATTGGGACAATGTTGACCAACCAAGTCAGGTATTGTACTTTGATAAAAGATTTAGCGTCGCTTCTGCTTGCGGATTCCTTCTTTTAACTTTTCTGCCCATTCTGGCTTGAGTCTTCTGAGCTTCTACTTGACTGATCCATGATCGAATATGTTTGGCATGGCGTGCTTGGCAACTTCACGATCATCTCCCGGCACGTCTTTATAGGTCCAGGCAAAGACTTTTTCATATTTTTTTATTTTCTCTCTTTTAATCTCTCTTCAAGAGTCACATTAGATGCTTTCAAGATTTCTTTTGGGTTCCCAAAGTTTCGAGATTAAGTAGAATGGCACCAGTTAAATTAGTGTCAAATGTGAATATGTCATGATTATGCATAGTGAAATCACGAGAAAGTATCACAGAAATAAGCAAATCCATTCATTTTATTTAAGAAAAACTAGAATTAAAAATATCATTATCAAATAGTTCTAGAATAAAAAATGAACATCTAAATAGCTATCTTCTCCATGCTTCCACCAGCACAAATATTTTGGCCAATGGTTCATCATCATCCTCGGGAACCGTCTTCTATCCCCACTCAGACACTCAATCTGTCTTCCTCTTCTTCTTTCAATTTTCTGGGTCAAAGATCTGCTTGCTATCAATGAGATCTTGAACACAATGCCTCAAGGCCTTGCAATCGTCTGTGGTATGCTGGTGTGCTGATGGAAGGCACAATGCTGATCCGCCTTGTGATCGGGATGTCCCTGGTTTTCGACAGGCCTAGCTAGCAATAGCTGTAACATTCCCCCCTTCATTAGCTTCTCAAAAACCCATGACAAGGATCTGCCCAAATCAGAATAGTGCCTTTGATTCATTTTCGTGGTTGGCACTTCCATCCTCTTAACCTTGCCCTTATTATTGTTGTGGATACTCGAGCTTTCATTTTTTTGAGCATGTGTTCTCACTGGATCTCCACCCTCTTTAAGCATGATGTTACATTCTAGAGTAGATCTCATATCTCCTCTTTGCTCGACTGGTGAAACAAGTGGAACCTTGCCTCTGGGTTGGACATAAAAGGAGATACTGCGGTCGTCGCTGTATGGCCCTTCCTGACAGTAGCCGGCTCAACTTGGTTAAGGGTAGTCTCCATAAGTTGAGCTTGAAAAACTAGCGCCATGGCATCCATTCTTTCCTTGACTGTGGCCAATATTCTTTTTTCAAGTTCTTCAAACTTTCTATCCATCTTTTGGGTGATTAAGGCATGAGTCTCTTTAGTCTACTACGAAGGTTCAACCATTTTTAATGCCTGGTTAGATCTCTATCCACCAACCCAACCTCTGATTTGCTCTTTAGACAACTATCAAAATCCCTAAACTACCCAAGCAAATTGTCTACAGTGGCTGAAAAATTAGGGAGCTAGAATGATGCATGAAAGACATTTAATGCATGATCGCGCTATACATGAAATAAATTTATGCACAGGATGATATGTACACGTGAAAATTGTGTGCACAAAATAGAATGTACACAAGCGGAATGAAATGTATGATAAAATTTTTTTTCTTTTTTTTTTTTTACTTTACGTGCACATGAATGACACATAATGTGTGAGCATGCTATGCAACATTCACAACCACATGCAAGCAAGTAGATCCTTCCACCCTTGTTTCTCCCACACTCGAGGTCACGTGGTCTCTTTCCTAGGTGGGCTAAATCCATGGGTCAACAGGGGACCTTATGAACACGCATGGTGTAGACACCGGGTCCTGAGTCAGCCTAGATCGAAGTTAGCCGATGATTATAATTGCCTTGTCACAGGCCAAAAGGTTAAAAGTAATGATTTTCTCGTCAAATTTACATTTTAGAATGAAAAATTGGAAAATAATAAAAATATTTTAAAAATTAGTTTTTGAGAATGAATTTATTGTTCCTTTAGTCGTATTTAAAAAAAAAAAAGATGCTACCTGAAAAGCACGATTGTGCTTTTAAAGCACGGCTGTGCTTTTGCGTAGTGTGCGTTGCGCGCAGTGCGTGCAAAAGCACATCTGTGCTTTTCCGAAAGCACAGCTGTGCTTTTGCCGCAGCTGCCCAAAATCACCAGTTTTGACTTTTTTTCACCCAAAATCAATTTTTCGTCAATTTTTTTGACATTTTTTAGCAAATTTTGGGATTTTGTTGATTTTTCCCTTTCTTTACACCTAAATTGTGGAGAATTTAATTTTTTATTTTCTTAATTAATTAGTTTTTTTAGTTTTTTTTGGTAATAAAAAGAAAGAGATGAGGGAAATTAAGGGGGTTGGCATTGTTTCTCTCTGAGAATTCATTTTCTTCATCCTCTCTTCCTCTTCTTCTCTAAAAAATCAATTTCTACAGATTTTTCAAGGGGTGACCATTCTGATTTTTTGACACCAAAAAATTCCAGATTTCTTCTTTGATTTCTCTCCAAAAAATTTGATTCTTCTTTCAATTTTTTTTCAATTAATTTCTTTGTTCTTGGCCTCCATAATTTTTATTTTCATAAAAATTTCAGATTTTCCTCTCTTCTTCTTTGATTTTTCTTCCAAAAATTTCAGATTTCTTCTTTCAATTAACAAGGATTAATGGAGATTGGAAAATTAATTTTCAATTCTTGATTATTCCAAATTAATTTCTTTGTTTTCTCCATAAACATAAGAGATTAATTTTCACTTTCAAAATCAGTTTTTTTATTTCTTAAGCATTCAAGTTAATTCTTTTGTTTTCTCTATAAACAAAAGCAATTAATTTTATTGCTAAATTATTTTCTCAAGCAAATTTTCAAGTAAATCATCACTTCACTTTCATCGAATCCAAAACTCTGAGGGTAAATATTCTTGGCTCAATTTCTATTTTCTTTTATTTTATTTATATTTAATCTATTCATGCATATTTTGTTGTTTGTATTGATTTATTTATTGTTTTCATTTATTTACTTGTTGTATTGAATTTATATTTGTTCTATTTAATTGTTTATGTATGATTTTATTTTTATTCATGTGAGTATTGATTTCTTTTGATTCTTAACATGTAAATAATTTATTTTATTTTGATTTCTCACTATTTTTAACATGCAATTAATTAATTAATTTTTGTTAATCATTTTTGCCATGTAAATAGGTTGTTTTAATTATGAACACATCAATTAATCATGTCATTGTTTTAATTATTTATATCATTCTTTTGTTTACTAACTTTTATTATTCTTTTTATCATTATTACATGATTTATTATTATTTGTTTATTTATTAATTTATTATTTTTCACTTTTCATCATGTGTATATTTTCATGTTTTAATTAATTAAAATGTTTTATTTTATTTTCATCACATCATTTAATCATTTATCATATATAATGCATGTTTCTCATTTATTTTGGTTTGTTAACATTTTGATTCAATTATCATTTTTTTTTCATATCATCTTATTTTATTCTAATTTGTTATTCATTATTTTGTATATTTAATTGATTTAATTACTAACATTATTTTATTTGTATTTTATTTTTATGTCTAAACTCATTTTTGCTTGGGCATTTTTGCGAGCACACGGGAGATCCAAAAGGCTCGTTCAGATAATTTTTTTTTATTTGTAATATTTTGCTTATTTGGTTTTTTTTCAGTTATTTTTGCCATGTATATTTTTCTTATAAAATTATTTATTTAGGCCCGCTAGAAAGAAAATCACTAAATTATTTATTTATTAATTAACTTGGAATTTTTTCTAAATAAAAATGGAACCAATGTCCTTGTTTTCCTCCATCAAGAATAAAGTCATCACATCAAAATTGTTTTGTAATAAATATGCATGCGAGGACCAATGTCCTCATTCTTGATGAATATCCCGATTTATGCATGTTTTGTACTTTATCTACAATGGGGGTTGTATTCCGCCCCTAGTTTTATTGTAATATTTTTACATGTGCTTTATTTTACATATGCTTTTACCGCTTTTCTTAAATGTATGTTGTGCGCTTCAATTAATTGCATTAAATGTATGACAAATAGGATGAAACTCTAAATTCAAAGCTCAATTATAAACTTAACCAAGGTATGAATAAATGGGAAGTCCCAAACACCTTCTCTAGTTTAAGACCCCGAGGTTAGATGACCTTTCCCAATTTCTTGTAAATTGGGTGGCGACTCCAAAATACCTCAAAGGTGCCTAAAGGTTTCATGGTATTAGATGAACCTCCCAATGTTCTATTGGGTAGGGGATTCCAAAATGTCTCGTGTAACCCAAGATCAAAAAGACACGATCCAATCCCTCGAGCCCCAAAAGGCGGGCTCAACGAGGGCCTTGCTGGTCCGGCGCACGTCACAGTGGCGACTCCGCTGGGGATAGTACTCGAGACTTCACTTCGAAAGTACCTTGGTTAAAATTTACAATTGAGTTTTAATTTAAACATTTCATCCTTTTTCAAAACTGCATTGCATCGCATTAGAGCCTTAGATTTATGCTAGCTTGGTCCCTCTATTAGCCCCGGTGCGTTCCCGAAGCACAACCCTACGTTCACTCAATGTAGGGAAGTGTTAAGGATAATCACCAGCCCAAGCCTCGTACCATCAAGGTATATCAAATGGTGACCTGATCGGTCGTTACGCTCGTGATGAGCTAGAGCCGTTGGCATGGACCATGCTTAGGTAGCCCTAAAATATCATTATCCATGACCAAAGCTCATGTAATGGCAATAGATACTTCCCCTAGGTTACATGTACCTTAATACAATGCTTGCTATGTGGGCCATTATATATTGGACAAATTCAACCCAATTAAATGGGCTTTTATCAAAGGCTTTCATGCCCCGATGGGCCCATCTTAATTTAGTTGAAATGTTTAAATATATAAAGGCCAAAATCCATATGTATGCGCATTAGATAAGAGATGTTATGATGCCGGTTTTAAACCAAGCACCATATGCGTCCATTGGGTTTCCCGCTAACCCATGGATCAAGCCCGCCTAGGAAAGAGACCACATTACCTCGTGTGTGGGAATAATAAGGTTGGAAGTATCTACTTGCTTGCATGTGATTGTAAATATTGCATAGCGCACTATCATGCATTGTATATATCATTCATGCATCATTCTAACAATTTAAATTTTTCAACCATCATAAATTCATCTAAGTGGACTAGAGGTTCCGACGGTCGGCTAGTAAGGACAAATCTTCTCTTTGAGTTGCCGGAACTAGTGTCTGACTGAGATTCTGAGTCATTCTCATCAATCAGTGAATCCTCTCTTGAATCATCAATGGCAGAAGAAGCTGAAGCTTTGACCACTTAGGACCTAGCTAGGAGGCTAGAGGATTTTGAACGGAGAATGATGGATATGATAGGCGCCATGGCTGAAAGGATGGCCCATCCACCTACTGCCCCACAGCCACTTGCTGCTCTATAACCACAGGCAGCCCCTCCTCGGGGGCAAGCCAAACCACCTGCTGGTGGGGAGGCTCCCTTCGTTGGAGTTGCTGCTCGCTAACCCAATAATGATCACAGGGTTGCCGCACCCATCGAGCTAAGAGGGGAAAGGATTCAAAATCCCAATAATGATTTCCTGATGGAGGAGGAAGACGAAGAGCTAATAGTCCACCAAGCTGCGAGGCCCAAAGTACCAAGAGTAAAGGATGAAGATTTAAGAGGAATGAGACAGCAAATCAAAGCTATCACCCGCATGCTTTCAGCTGGAAAGGGGGTCAACCAAGAAGACAGAGATCTGGGGGATGAAGAGCTGCTGCCCCAAAGATTCAAGATGCCCCAGCTGCCAAATTTGATGGCACCTTTGACCCATTCGCCCACGTCAAGCAGTACACCTTGGTCATGAAAGGCACAGGGTTGAGTAAAAAGCAGAAGGTGGAATATTTTTGCCTTAGTATGGTGGGCCCGGTAATTGACTGGTACCACGGGTTGGATAGGAGGTCTAAGGAGGACTGGGACCTTTTAACCGAAGAATTTATGAAGCAGTATAACTGCAGCACCAGGACGGAGGTCACCCTAAAGGATCTTTCTGCAATAGAAAAATGATGAGTCATTCCATGAGTACCTTACAAGATGGAGAAATAGGGTCAAGGAGATGAAGAGGAAGCCTGACACTGCAGACCAGATCAGGCTATTTATCAGAAACTCGTGCCCTTACTTAAGGGACTTGCTCAGCTTTAAGTGGCTCAGGGACTGGGAGTCGCTCAAAGATATCGCTGTAGAGGCTGAGGCGGCCTACCTAGCAAAGAAAGCAAGCCATAATAATTTTGCCGGGAAAAGCTATGGAAACCAGTCTGGGCTTAGACCGGGAGGTGCTGGGAGCAGCAACAATTGGAATGGCAAGACAGCCGAAGTTTCAGTGACTGGAGTGGGGCAACGCTAGAGATATTACTCCAATTTAGGCCTCTCCTTATCCTGGGTATTGGAGAGGCTGATAAAAGAGGGCAAGCTGCAGCCTTTGGCGCCTAGACCGGCCATAAATCAAGGGCAGCCAGGACACAGAAAAGACCAGTACTACGCCTACCACCAGCACACTGGCCACCTGATAGATTACTGTCGGACATTGAGAAATAAGATCCAGGATCTCATCGACACCAATCAGATCACTGATCATGAGAAGAGAGAAAAAAAGAAAAAGGCAAGCTACAACGCAGCCCCTCCACCATGATTATGATCGGGTCCTCTTAATCCACTAGTGAGAGTGGAAATGAAGATTATGTTCTTTCTTTTTCAATCTTTGTTATTATTTTGAGAACAATTTTTTATGATAATGTTTGGTTATTTCAATAGAATAATTTTTGCTTATTTGTATGATATTTCTATTTGATTTCATTTAACATGATCACACTGCATTTACCTTAGCATTAATTAAAATAATATGTCTGCAGTTAATCTCAAAACTTTGGGGAACCCAAAAAAAATCTTGATAGCATCTGATATAACTCCTGTATAGAGGGAAATAAAAAAAATAAAAAAAAAAACTAGTTGCAATTAGGGGATTGGATGGAAACTCACTAAGAGCACTAGAACCTTTCTGATTACCCATCAAAGTGATCCCTGGATAAGACGGAACCTAGAAAATGATTTAGGCAACATTTTCTTTGTATAGCTCTCTAAATGACCATTTCCTACCCTTATTTCACAATCGCTTGCTAGCCCGTTGAGCTTTATAGTGGTATCCTAAATGCGTGCCAATTTTGTTGTTACACATGTTAAAACTATCCCCTCACCTAAAATGATTTTTGCCTCGCCTTAGAAGAGTGGCCGCTCTAGAAGGGATGGATGTACATTTTAACAATTTTTTGGGTTATCAAAAATTTCCTTGGTAAGGATGAGTTTACAATTTGAGAAGAGGGTTTCAGTCATGCGCCAAAGACATGAGCTCAAAAAAATAATAATAATAATAAAATAAAATAGAGCTCAAAATAGTAACCACTTGTCGAGTTTCGATGATTACCTTTTTAATTGTCATTCTGATCTTAATGAGCTAAAACGTTACCGAACCCAAATTCAAGAATACCTTTGTATATGCAACTGAGCTGAGAATGATTCATCCATCAGTCGAGTAAATATTGCGGCCATATTTTCTCTAGCGACCTGATCTTCCTTTGACAGCCATCTACCTAAGCCTAACATTACAACCAAAATAAGACCTCTTGATTCTTGGTTCAGTCTTATCCAATTAGCGAAGATGATCTTCTAATAAGGTTTGGTATGTAAGAAGAGGCATATGGTGTTTCTTGAGCTTAAAGCGAGAAGCCACGAGTGCACTCATGCATTCGAGTTAAGTCTCATCCCTAAAGTTGCATCTAGAATTCACATTCAAAGAAAAATTAAGAGATGAGAGAAAATCTTCAATCATGAAACCTGAGAGGGCTGATTGATAATAGGAGTTGGATGCTTTCAAGATTTATCCTCAGATTAGCTGGGGTCTTGTATTCCTTGAAATTAATTTCAAACAATGATCATGTTTAATGAAACAAAAGTGAAACACATGCATTTATGCAATAATTTATTGATGTAATCATAGCAGCTCACTTTATATGGTCAAAGTTATCTACTGCAAGTGCTTTAGTCAACTCATCCTGCTATCAAATGCCAAGACTCCTGAAAGATTCTCGGGCAATATATTCAGCCTCTTCAGCAATCAGCAGCAAAAAAAAAAGCCGTTAGAGTGAAAACCGTAACTGGCGCTCTAAGCAAAAATTAGGCAAAAGGATAGGGTGAAAACCTAAAAACAGGCAGTCTGTCCTTAAAAAAAAAAAGCCGCTGGATTAGGTTGGGTCCATTCCAGGCAAAAAATAAGGCACAGGGTTATGTGAAAATTCGCAAAGGACGCATCTCCCATTAAGAAAAGCTAGTGTGAAAATCCATAAGGGACGCACTACCTTCAATTAATGACTACAGGTACCGGATGAGAATCTTACAATCCCAAAGGGCATGAAATTTAGAAGCAGTTTAAAAGGCATCGATCCTATTGCAAATTGCAGCTACCTCGGCTATCATCTCCAAGTCCATATAGATGAATTCTTACCCTGCATTCCTGCATGACTCATGCATTTCATGTGCATGCTCACTATTTTTTCTGCATATTTTAGTTTCCCTATTTTGCAGAAAGAGAGATTTGATGCGGACACCGACAAAAGCCGAGCGACGACATCAGCCCAAACAATCAATAAAAGACCTCTCAGGGGGCGACCAGCAGAAAATAAAAATCCAAATATCATTTCAAACACAAATCCAAATATCAACCAAAGACCTCTCAAGGGGGCAGACAATCAACCAAAGGGCTCATAGACAGCGCCACTTCATCAAATCGAAGGGTTAGCACGATGGCGGTACTACCACTCTGAGGAGGATTAGCACGACCACGGCACTACCACTTCATCAAAATAGAAGGGTTAGCACGATGGCGGCACTACCACTCTGAGGAGGGTTAGCACGACCACGGCACTACCACTTCATCAAAACAGAAGGGTTAGCACGATGGCGGCACTACCACTCTGAGGAGGGTTAGCACGACCACGGCACTACCACTTCATCAAACAGAAGAGTTAGCACGATGGCGGCACTAACACTCTATGAAAGGTTAGCATGACCACGGCACTACCACTCCATCAAATCAAAGGGTTAGCACGATGGTGGCACTACCACTCTGAGGAGGGTTAGAACGACCACGGCACTACCACTTCATCAAAACAGAAGGGTTAGCACGATGGCGGCACTACCACTCTGAGGAGGGTTAGCATGACCACGACACTACCACTTCATCAAACAGAAGGGTTAGCACGATGGCGGCACTACCACTCTACAGAGGGTTAGCACGACCACGGCACTACCACTTCATCAAATCGAAGGGTTAGCACGATGGCGGCACTACCACTCTGAGGAGGGTTAGCACGACCACGGCACTACCACTTCATCAAATTGAAGGGTTAGCACGATGGCGGCACTACCACTCTGAGGAGGGTTAGCACGACCAGGGCACTACCACTTCATCATACAGAAGGGTTAGCACGATGGCGGCACTACCACTCTACGGAGTGTTAGCAAGACCACGGCATTACCACTTCATCAAATCGAAGGGTTAGCACGATGGCGGCACTACCACTCTGAGGAGGGTTAGCACGACCACGACATTACCACTTCATCAAATCGAAGGGTTAGCACGATGGCGGCACTACCACACTGAGGAGGGTTAGCACGACCACAGCACTACCACTTCATCAAGTTGAAGGGTTAGCACGATGGCGGCACTACCACTCTGAGGAGGGTTAGCACGACAACGGCACTACCACTTCTTCAAATAGAAGGGTTAACACGATGGCGGCACTACCACTCTACGGAGGGTGAGCACGACCACGGCACTACCACTTCATCAAATTGAAGGGTTAGCACGATGGCGGCACTACCACTCTGAGGAGGGTTAGCACGACTATGGCACTACCACTTCATCAAATCAAAGGGTTAGCACGATGGCGGCACTACCACTCTGAGGAGGGTTAGCACGACCACAGCACTGCCACTTCATCAAACAGAAGGGTTAGCACGATGGCGGCACTACCACTCTACGGAGGGTTAGTGTAGACACCGGGTTCTGAGTCAGATTTTGATGACAGTTTTGGGTCCTCGATAATTGCTCTGGAAAAAATATATATGGGTAGGTAAAATTAAAAATTAATTAGTTAATATTATTAGTTAATTAATTAGTTAGTATTTTTTTGCGGTAATTAAAATGTTTGAAAAATTAAATATCAATTAGTTAACTTACAAATTAGTATTGTTGGGTAATTAAAGTTGAAATAAAAAATAAAAATATAATGTCTAATTAGATAAAATATGTGGGTGTTTAATTAATTAAGTGTGTAATTATTTAAATAAATTAATTTAAATTAACTAAATTAAAAATGGAGGAAATTGTTAGAGGAATCAAGTTTAACCTAATTAGGGGATATAAAAAGAAAGAGATAGGAAATTAAAGGGGGGCTCTCGGTAGATGGGAAAAAGACCAAGGAAAAGAAAAAGAAAAAGAAAGGAGAAACAAAAAGAAAGGGAGAGTAAGAACACAGGGGAGCCGAAGAAACCAGACCAAAAAAAAGAAAAAGAAAAGAGCAAAATAGAAAGAAAAAAAGAAAAAGAAAGAAGAAGAGAGTGCAAGGGTTCTCGGCTGATGAAAAAAAGAAAAATAAAGAGAAAGCAAGCAAGAAAACTGAAAAGAACAGAGAGATAAAGAAGAAAACCAAAGAAAAATAAAAGGAAAAGAAGAGAGGACCAAAACCAAGAACCAAACAAAGAAGAAATAAACAAGAAAAGAAAATAGAAAGCAAAAACAAAAGGGAAAGAGGGGAGAAATAAGAAGGGAGAGAGGCAGACCAAGAGGAACGATGCCGCCGGAGAAAGGAAAAAAGGGGAGAAGGAGGCGGTGCCTCCGCCGGCCAGCCACTGTGGCGAAACGGCACACTCGCGGCGGCGCTAGCCTCCTGGAAGCTGGACGAACCAGTCGGCACCCACCGCTTCCCACCGTTGGCTGCCGTGGAGGAGATCGGCGAGGAGAAGCCCGCGACGCTCCGACGTTATTTTCGGCCAACTCCGGCGAAATCCCTGCGCGTGACCACCGGCGCTCGACTCCTGGAGACACGATCTACCCGGCGGTGGAGGAGGTGTCAGCAACGGCTGCCCCGGTGAGGCTCCGGCGAGGGAAATCCGGTAACCCCTTTATTTTATTCTATTTTCATTTATTTTATATTATTATTATTATTATTATTATTTATTTTATGTTTATTATTATTATTATTATTATTGTTTTTAGTATTTATTATTATTATTATTATTATTATTATTATATTAATATTATTATTATTTTTATTATTATTATTATTATTAGTAATATTAATATTATTATTATTATTTTATTTACTTATTATTAGTATTATTCTATTTTTATTATTATTATTATTATTATTATTATTATTATTATTATTATTTTATTTATTTTATTATTATCATTATTGTATTATGTTATCATTATTATTATTATTTGTTTTATTATTTATTATTATTGTATTTATTTGTTATTGGTTATTGTATTTTGTGATTATTTGTTATTATTATTATTATTATTATTATTATTGAGGTTATAGTATTGTTAGTAGTGTTATTATTATTTATTAATTTATTATTAGTGTTATTCTGTCTTTAGTATTATTATTATTATTAATTAATTAATTAGTTTACATTATTATTATTATTATTATTATTATTATTATTATTATTATTATTATTATTTAATTTTATTTTTTATTATTATTGTTATTAGTTGATTTGCTTATTAATAGTGTTATTGTGTTATGCTATTATTATTATTATTTGATTTATCATTGTTAGTGTTATTGTATTATATTGTTATTTTTTGTTATTGATGTTATTTAATTTATAGTTATTGTTATTATTATTATTATGTTTGCTATTGTTATTGTATATATTTAGTTATTATTATTTATTGTGTTTGGTTATTATCATTCTAATGTCATTATTATTATTATTATTATTATTTATTACTTATTATTCCTTTTTTATTATTAATTAATATTAGTTTGTGTTATTGTTATTATGTTTACTTACTATTATCGTTATTATTTATTTATTATTAGTATTTTTGTTATTAATATTATTTAATTTATGTTTATTTTACATTATTTATTATTATTATTATTATTATTATTATTATTATTTAGTTATTAATTATCGTTGTGTTTTGTTAATATTTTAATATTATCATTATTATTGTTATTATCATCATTACCATTTTTATTCGTGTTATTATTATTTCTTTGCACTATTGCTATTATTATTATTATTATTATTATTATTATTATTATTATTATTATTATTATTATTATCATCTTTTACTATTATTATTATTATCATTATTATTATTATTATTATTATTATTATTTTGTTACTATTGTTATCAATATTATTTTTATTATTATCATCATTTTCCGTTTGTTTATTCATCATCATCATCTTACGGTATCATTATTAGCATTATCATTTTTATTGTCATTGATTATTATAATTGTCATTTGTGTTTTATATTCACTAATCTCATTTTCACTGTACCAAATTAATTTTCAATTCACTTTATTCGTTTATTCACGTATTTACTTGTCATTTAATTTAATTTAATCCATTATTAACTTTAATTATTTTCCTTAATTTACCTCATCCAATTATTTGTTTATTTATTTATTCAATCATTTATTTATTCATTATTAACTAATATTTCTTTTCTGTTTTGACTGTAATCACGAGTGACACATGGCTCGCTCAAGGAATATGGTCGGGACAAGTGGATTAGAATTTATTTATTTTAAAATATGTAATTATTATTTTATTCTTTTTTATTCATTTGTGGTTTGTAATAATAAAAGGATTTTCGACCGTGCTCAAAAAGAACCACCACATAAATGTTTTCTACCAAAATGAAATTTGTTAATAAAACTGGACCAATGTCCTGGTTTTCACCCTAAAGCAAAGGTTTAAATCGATTTGAGAATTCTAAGTTTTTTTAAAATAAGTAATTGGGAACCAATGCTCCCGTCTCAATGAATAGCCCGATTTATGCTTGTTTTGTACCTTATTTATAATGGGAGTTGTATTCCGCCCCTAATTTTATTGTAATTTACTTTTGATTGTTTTATTTTAATTTTGCTTTTATTTTCGCTTTTACGTGAATGATTGCGCCTTTTAATTAATTGCATCGTATGGAAAGATGGTGAAATAATAAATTCAAAATTTAATCGTAAAATTAATCAAGGTATAAATAAATGAGAAGTCCTGAACCTGTCTCTGGTCTTTGGGCTCAACGAGGCGAGAGGTCTATCCGATAATTCATTGGAATGTGATCTCCAAGACCCCTCTTGCGTCCTGCCAAATGACTCAATAAATCCTAGGCTCCAAGGGAGAGAGGTTCATCCTCCAAGACCCCTTTTGGTTGGCCCAAAATGGATATATGCGCCGTCTTAGGCTCACTAAGGCGAGACGAACTTTTCCAATGTTTTATTGGGTGGCGACTCCATGAAACCTCTTTGTTGCCCAAAATAGACGCAGTTGTAAATACCTTACAAGTTGCCAACGGACCTTTAATTGCCCGATCGCCCTCAAGCGGGCGGTCAGAGGGGCGGCCCGCGGGGTTTGGCATGCGTCACAGTGGCAACTCCACTGGGAAAAATACTCGAGACTTCGATTCGAAAGTACGTTGATTAAAATTTATAATTAAGTTTTAATTTAAAAATTTTACCTTCTTTCAAAACTACATTGCATCTCATTAGAGCCTTAGATCTATGCTAGTTTGGTCCCCTATCAGCGCCGGTGCGTTCCCGAAGCACGACCCTATGTTCACTCAATTTAGGGATGTGTTAAGGATAATCACCAGCTCAAGTCTCGTACCATCATAGTATATTAAATGGTGACCCGATCGGTCGTTACGCTCGTGATGAGCTAGTCCTGTTGGCAGGGACTATGCTTGGGTAGCCCTAAAACATCATCACCTTGGACCAAAGCCCATGTAATGGACCTAGATAATTTCACTAGGGGGCATGCGCTATAATACGTTGCTTGTGTAGTGGGTTATTGTGTATTGAATAAATCCAAATAAATTTAGATGTTCACTCCTTAAAGGTTTTCATACCCTAAGGGGCGTGTTTTGGTTTATTGGAATTGTTTAAATACACGATAGCCGAAAATTCATTTGCCCGCTTTTAATAATGAGAGTTCGTGCTTCGCAGCACGCTGTACGCGCTCGTTGGGTTTCCCGTTAACCCATGAGCTAAGCCCACCTAGGAAAAGAGACAGCACGACCCCCTGTGTGATAAAAATAAGGTTGGGAGGAACTCTTTTCTTTTATATGTATTTGTGATTGTGCATTCTTTTCATGAGCAATCAATGTAAATAAAATACATGTATTTTGTCTCATGTATAATAATAGAACCTTTGCATTTTGTATATAAGTTTGCTTGTATCATAAATTGTGAATATAAATTTAGCACGTTTGTCATGCATGCACATAATAATGCTTGTCGCAATATATACATATTAAAATTCTTTATGACATCCATTGCGCGCTATTATCTGTATATACAACATACATCATCGGATGTACATATTAACATGCATTATAGCAAGCACAGACATACTACCCTCGTGACACAAAAAAAAAATGGAAGAAAAGAAAATGAAAATGAAAATGAAAATAATGAAATAAAATAAATACATTTACCATGTATCATAGCATGTACATATCAGTATGCTCACATTACATATGTATATAAACAATGTATACTGGAACATACATATATCACTGCATGTCATAACGTGCACACATTAGCATACATCTTTGGGTTGGGCATCGTGACACCTCGCACCTTTCACTTTGTGTGCCTTGTTGTGAATAGGCATTATCATGCATGAATTATGCCATGTATATATGAATCCTGCATCGTCTATGTTAGTCATTGTATATACCAATGTATGTCTGGCATTTGCATACTATGCAAGTATACATGCCTCGTAAATGTCATTCGTTTCTTGCAACCACTTTCATCTTATGTCTTGTGTCACACACGTATGCCGCTCGCTGTACACAATCATTCTTATACTGTGTCCCATGCCATGTACATTATTTGCATATGTATTTTACATTTCTATGTATGTGAGTTTTGCCATCCCTCGCAATTTACGTACACATTATCTTGGCCAATCATTCTCATCTTACATCATATATCCTTATCATGCCTAAATCATGCCATGTGCACATACACCATGTATCATGAACATCCATCTCCATGTTGTGCCATATTTTACACTCATGCCTTCATTATATGTTGTTCACATGTACACTGTAAATTCATGCACGCCCATCATTTATCATGCAGTGTTTACACACTCATAATTCCTTTTGGCAGATATTTCATGAACACACATTTGTGCACATATTTTATGTACATATTTCCATACAATTTTTTTTTTCTTCACACATATCTTGCACATATAGCTCCTTACATGCATTGCTAATATGCACGATACTATTGCGTGCGCCGTTTCATGTACATGGTTTTTAAACATAATTTATACATTTTTAAAAAATAAAAATAAAAAATAATAAAAATTCTTTGTGCCTACACGATTTTTGTGCATATACATTTTTTATGGAATAAAAATATTTTTGTGTTAAGTTGTATCCTAAAACGCTGACATATTTGCACCTCATTAGGGTACCTCTGATTCAAAGTTCGACTCTGCCTAAGTAGTTCTCAACTATGAATGACTTTGATCTTAATGCTAGAATTCTGTGTTTCATTCTACTTTAAATTAAGTAAGAGTTAGATATGTTTGATCTTGGAGAGCTAGATCACGTGAAAATATTTGGCCATACCATGTAGTTTCTAAGTTCAAAGCACATTTGGCCCATTTTGAAAATAAAATGAAAAAAAAATAAAAAAAACTAGTTGCAATTAAGGGATTGGATGAAAACTCACTAAGAGCACTAGAACCTTTCCGATTACCCGTCAAAATGACTCCTGGATAAGGCTGAATCTAGAAAATGATTTAGGCACCATTTCTTTATATAGCTCTCTAAATGACCATTTCCTACCCTCATTTCAAAATCGCTTGTTAGCCCATTGAGCCTTTATCTTGGTATGCTAAATGCGTACCGATTTTATTGTTACACACATTAAAACTACCTGTCGCCTAAAATAATTTTGGCTTCCCCTTAGAAGAATGGCCGCTCTAGTAAGGATTGATGTACATTACGATATCCGCTTGACCTATCCAAAAATTGCCCTAGTGAAAGTGGGTTTACACTTCTGAAAGAGATTTTTAATCATTGATGATCTTTGAGGCTTGACCATTAGCAATCCTTTAGGCCATCAAAAATTTGCCCGATGAAAATGGGTCTACATTTTGAAAAGGGAATTTCAAACATTGATAATTTTTGGGTCACCAAAAATTACCTTAATAAGGATGGGTCTACCCTTTGAAAAATGAAATTGTGATCATCGATAATTTTTGGGCCACACTTCAGGAAAGGGGTTTAAATCACCAATAAATATTTTGGGTAATTAGAGATATAAATTTGTGAGAAAAAGAGAGAAGAAGAAAAAAAAAAGAAAAAAAGAAAAAAAAAAGAAAAAAAGAGAGAAAAAGAAAAAAAAAGAAAAAAGAAGAAAAAAAAGAAAGAAGAAAAAAGAAGAAAAATAGTAGGGCCCAAGATAATACCCCTTGATGAGTTTAGTAGCTATCTTTCTTAGCTTAATTGTTATGTTGAGCTTGATAAGTCAGAGTATTACCGAGTCCAAATTCGAGAATTTCTGGACAGCATGAAATTAGTTTGAAAATGATTCCATCATCCAAATGAACGTTGCGGCCATTTTTCTCTGGAAACCTGATCCTCCTTTGATAACCATCTACCTGAGCCTAACGTTACAACCAAAGTAAGACCTCTTAATTCGTGGTTCGGCCTTATTTAATTAGCAGAGATGACCTTCTAATAAGGTTTGGTACGTAGGAAGAGGCATATGGTGTTTCTTGAGCTTCAAGCGAGAAGCCATGAGTGCATTAGTGCATTCGAGTTGAGTCTCGTCTCCAAAGTTGCATCTAAAATTTGCTTTTGAAAAATGAAAAATCTTGTTTTGACCTTTTGCACATACACACAGAGATCGCATGGTATGCCTCGTATTTACATACTGATTTAGTAAACATTGATACTTACGTGTTTACCTCCTTACACTTCATTTGGAATGGCTCCCGAATTCTTTTGCTGAGATTGAATTGGTTGAGAATGTGGTTCATTTAATATGCTCAAAGGCAGATAGAAACTCGAGTTTGAGGTGCCTAATAAGTTACATTCATTTTACAATTTTGGAATATTTCTTTTCACTACTCATGAAAATAATACTTTGCATATATCTCAGCAACATCCCTTATACATCTACTTTCTGCAAATGTTTTTACACATAATTATAGCAAATATTCTCAATAAATAGTTTTACATGTACAATTCTTGGTGCATGTCTTTTGGCATAAGAGCTTTAGCGAATATATTTCAGAAGTGCTTTTGACGCATGTGGCTCTTTATGGGCATATCCTTTGCCAGCATCTTGCATTCACATTTTTCGCATGCATTCAATACACATATATATGATTTTTCCTACATATGTTTCATACACATAGTTGTATGTGCACACATCGCACACACCCAATTCCTTACATAGCTTTCATGTATATAACATATCCCACCTGTCTTTGCATATGATTTTTTTACATCTATGCCGATGAATGACTCTTTACCACATGCATGATCATTTGCATGCATGGACATTTGCACATAGTTTGCATACATAATCTCTTTGCATATATCTCTCATGCATGAACTTTTGCATGTCTTTCTCATTCATGATCATTTGCAAACACGTTAGAATAACGATTCCATAATCTTCCACATGGATATAAGCCATTGGCATATATGATATACGCATAAGCATTTTAGGATCATAGTCCTTTGCATGTCATTTCATAAATGCATAGCCTTTCACATGCATTCCACGCATACATGGTATCCAATGCACAGTAGATAATACACATCAGTCTCACGTCGACAAGTAAACTCTCGAAGTCCTCTGAGGGGGAAAAATTTCTAAGTCCTCTGAGGGGGCAAGGCAAAATCTAAAAGTCCTCTGAGGAGGCAAAGATCTCAAAGTCCTAAGGAGGCGAAATCTAAAAGTCCTCTGAGGAGGCGAAATCTGAAAGTCTTTTGAGCATTCATGCATGCCATGCCGGGGGCAAGCAGGTAAGTTTTTCTATTATAAGAGGCACGCTCACCCACATCGCACAATAAATGTACAAAATCCAAATGCAAATGTACAAACAATACAATTTCTCAAACAAAAACAACACAAACAAAACACAAAGAAAAGACATTTTTAAGGCCTTGAAAATCCAACATGCTGTGAAAATTCAAATACATCCAGAATGTAAAAATCAAAAGCAAAAACAGAAAAATCACCAAAGACATTGAAATCTATCCGCCTGCAGGCAAGCAACAAAACTTTCAATCTAACTTCTCTCTAAATAAGCTTAAATCTTTTGTCCTCTCTTAAGGATCGAAAATCAAAGCCTCCCAGTGAGCATCAAAATCTTTCAGTGAGCATCAAAGTCTCCCAGTGAGCATCAAAACCTTTCGGTGAGCATCCAAGTCTCCCAATTAGCGTCAACTGACAACGACCCCAACAGGCAGGTGCTGCCACAGGTATGTATCTCTTTTATAATTCACCCTACAAATTTGCGTTTTCCTTTTTTTTTTGCAGAAAAAAAAAGAAAGTTCAAGATAAACATCAGCGATAGAGAAGATCGCAACCGGGACTGCAGTTAGAGAACACTGCATCTCACAATCGAGGTTGTAGTCAGAGAGCACTATACCTCACAAGGCGGGACTGCAGTTAGAGAACACTGCATCTCACAATCGAAGTTGCAGTTAGAGAACATTGCTCTTCACACCGAGATTGTAGTTAGAGAGTGTTACATCTCACAGTTCACGCAGTAGTCAGAGAGTGCTACGCACCTTGCAGATCAGATGGGGGTTAGCATGGGAACTTCACAATCAAAGTTGCGATTAGAGAACACTGCTCTTCACATCGAAGATGTAGTTAGAGGAACTACACCTCACACCGTACAGGCCGAGACGAGGTTAGCGGTACAGACCAGCCACTGTACAGACCGAGACAAGGTTAGCGGGGCGCCAGCAATAGAACAGATCTCAAACAGAGGATGTAGTTAGAGAAACTACACCTCACACCGTGCAGGCCGAGACGAGGCTAGCGGTACAGACCAGCCACCGTGCAGATCGAGACGAGGTTAGCGGGGCGCCAGCGATAGAACAGATTGCAAACAGAGGATGTAGTCACAGAAACTACACCTCACACCGTGCAGGCCGAGATGAGGCTAGCGGTACAAACCAGCCACCGTGCAGACCGAGACGAGGTTAGCGGGGCGCCAGCGCTAGAACAGATCGCAAACAGAGGCTGTAATCAGAGAGTACTACATCTCACAAACTCTGTGCAAGCCGAGATGAGACTAGCGGAACATTCATGGTAGAACAGACCACAGATCAAGGTCATAGTCAGAGAGCACTGCATCTCACAAACTCCATGCAGGTCGAGACGAGGCTAGCAGAACACTCGTGGTAGAACAGACCATAGATCGAGGTTGTAGTCAGAGAGCACTGTATCTCACAAACTCCGTGCAGGCTGAGACGAGGCTAGCGGAACACTCGTGGTAGAACAGGCCACAAATCGAGGTTGTAGAGAATGCTACATCTCACAAACACCTTACAGGTCGAGACGAGACCAGTAGGGACACACACACCAAACGAAGGGCTAGACACCGCACAGGTTATATGCCCAAAAAGCGACAGGGGTTAACACGTCAACAAACAGACGTTAACTACCCCAACAACTCCAACTTCATCCGGTTCAAGCGTCGTCTCCTCAGGTACATGCCTCTGCATCTCTTTTTCTTTTCCTTTCTGAATTTTGGCCTTTCTTCCTTGAATTTTGGCACACCTAGGTGTCTAACCACTATCTTCTCCAAAATTGGGGGCAACTGTAGACACCGGGTTCTGAGTCAGATTTTGATGACAGTTTTGGGTCCTCGATAATTCCTCCGAAAAAAATATATATGGGTAGGTAAAATTAAAAATTAATTAGTTAATTAATTAGTTAATATTATTAGTTAATTAATTAGTTAGTATTTTTTTTGGGTAATTAAAATGTTTGAAAAATTAAATATCAATTAGTTAACTTACAAATTAGTATTGTTGGGTAATTAAAGTTGAAATATAAAATAAAAATATAATGTCTAATTAGATAAAATATGTGGGTGTTTAATTAATTAAGTGTGTAATTATTTAAATAAATTAATTTAAATTAACTAAATTAAAAATGGAGGAAATTGTTAGAGGAACCACGTTTAACTTAATTAGGGGATATAAAAAGAAAGAGATAGGAAATTAAAGGGGGGCTATCGGTAGATGGGAAAAAGACCAAGGAAAAGAAAAAGAAAGGAGAAACAAAAAGAAAGGGAGAGTAAGAACACAGGGGAGCCGAAGAAACCAGACCAAAAAAAAGAAAAAGAAAAAGAAAGAAGAAGAGAGAGCAAGGGTTCTCGGCTGATGAAAAAAAGAAAAATAAAGAGAGAGCAAGCAAGAAAACTGAAAAGAACAGAGAGATAAAGAAGAAAACCAAAGAAAAATAAAAGGAAAAGAAGAGAGGACCAAAACCAAGAACCAAACAAAGAAGAAATAAACAAGAAAAGAAAATAGAAAGCAAAAACAAAAGGGAAAGAGGGGAGAAATAAGAAGGGAGAGAGGCAGACAAAGAGGAACGATGCCGCCAGAGAAAGGAAAAAAGGGGAGAAGGAGGCGGTGCCTCCGCCGGCCAGCCACGGTGGCGAAACGGCACACTCGCGGCGGCGCTAGCCTCCTGGAAGCCGGACGAACCAATCGGCACCCACCGCTTCCCACCGTTGGCCGCCGTGGAGGAGATCGGCGAGGAGAAGCCCGCGACGCTCCGACGTTATTTTCGGCCAACTCCGGCGACATCCCTGCGCGTGACCACCGGCGCTCGACTCCCGGAGACACGATCTACCCGGCGGTGGAGGAGGTGTCAGCAACGGCTGCCCCGGTGAGGCTCCGGCGAGGGAAATCCGGTAACCCCTTTATTTTATTCTATTTTTATTTATTTTATATTATTATTATTATTATTATTATTATTATTTATTTTATGTTTATTATTATTATTATTATTGTTTTTAGTATTTATTATTATTATTATATTAATATTATTATTATTATTATTATTAGTAATATTAATATTATTATTATTTTATTTACTTATTATTAGTATTATTATGTTTTTTTCTCATTATTATTATTATTATTATTATTATTATTATATTTATTTTATTATTATCATTATTGTATTATATTATCATTATTATTATTTATTTTATTATTTATTATTATTGTATTTATTTGTTATTGGTTATTGTATTTTGTGATTATTTGTTATTATTATTATTATTATTGAGGTTATAGTATTGTTAGTAGTGTTATTATTATTTATTAATTTATTATTAGTGTTATTCTGTGTTTAGTATTATTATTATTATTATTATTAATTAATTAATTAGTTTACATTATTATTATTATTATTATTATTTAATTTTCTGTTTTATTATTATTGTTATTAGTTAATTTGCTTATTAATAGTGTTATTGTGTTATGCTATTATTATTATTATTATTATTATTATTTGATTTATCATTGTTAGTGTTATTGTATTATATTGTTATTTTTTGTTATTGATGTTATTTAATTTATGGTTATTGTTATTATTATTATTATGTTTGCTATTGCTATTGTATATATTTAGTTATTATTATTTTTTGTGTTTGGTTATTATCATTCTAATGTCATTATTATTATTATTATTATTTATTACTTATTATTCCTTTTTTATTATTAATTAATATTAGTTTGTGTTATTGTTATTATGTTTACTTACTATTATCATTATTATTTATTTATTATTAGTATTTTTGTTATTAATATTATTTAATTTATGTTTATTTTACATTATTTATTATTATTATTATTATTATTATTATTATTATTTGGTATATTTAGTTATTAATTATCGTTGTGTTTTATTATTATTTTAATATTATCATTATTATTGTTATTATCATCATTACCATTTTTATTCATGTTATTATTATTACTTTTCACTATTGCTATTATTATTATTATTATAAATATTATCATCTTTTATTATTATTATTATCATTATCATTATCATCATCATTATTATTATTATTATTATTATTATTATTATTATTATTATTATTATTATTATTTTGTTACTATTGTTATCAGTATTATTTTTATTATTATCATCATTTTCCGTTTGTTTATTCATCATCATCATCTTACGGTATCATTATTAGCATTATCATTTTTATTGTCATTGATTATTATAATTGTCATTTGTGTTTTATATTCACTAATCTCATTTTCACTGTACCAAATTAATTTTCAATTCACTTTATTCGTTTATTCACGTATTTACTTGTCATTTAATTTAATTTAATCCATTATTAACTTTAATTATTTTCCTTAATTTACCTCATCCAATTATTTGTTTATTTATTTATTCAATCATTTATTTATTCATTATTAACTAATATTTCTTTTCTGTTTTGACTGTAATCACGAGTGGCACATGGCTCGCTCAAGGAATATGGTCGGGACAAGTGGATTAGAATTTATTTATTTTAAAATATGTAATTATTATTTTATTCTTTTTTATTCTTTTGTGGTCTGTAATAATAAAAAGATTTTCGACCGTGCTCAAAAAGAACAACCACATAAATTTTTCTACCAAAATGAAATTTGTTAATAAAACTGGACCAATGTCCTGGTTTTCACCCCAAAGCAAAGGTTTAAATCTATTTGAGAATTCTAAGTTTTTTTTAAAATAAGTAATTGGGAGCCAATGCTCCCGTCTCAATGAATAGCCCGATTTATGCTTGTTTTGTACCTTATTTATAATGGGGGTTGTATTCTGCCCCTAATTTTATTGTAATTTACTTTTGATTGTTTTATTTTAATTTCGCTTTTATTTTTCGCTTTTAAGTGAATGATTACGCCTTTTAATTAATTGCATCGTATGGAAAGATGGTGAAATAATAAATTCAAAATTTAATCATAAAATTAATCAAGGTATAAATAAATGAGAAGTCTCGAACCTATCTCTGGTCTTTGGGCTCAACGAGGCGAGAGGTTTATCCGATAATTCATTGGAATCTGATCTCCAAGACCCCTCTTGCGTCCTGCCAAATGACTCAATAAATCCTAGGCTCCAAGGGAGAGAGGTTCATCCTCCAAGACCCCTTTCGGTTGGCCCAAAATGGATATATGCGCCGTCTTAGACTCACTGAGGCGAGATGAACTTTCCCAATATTTTATTGGGTGGCGACTCCATGAAACCTTTTTGTTGCCCAACATAGATGCACCTGTAAATACCTTACAAGTTGCCAACGGACCTTCAATTGCCCGATCGCCCTCAAGCGGGCGGTCAGAGGGGCAGCCCGCGAGGTCCGGCGTGCGTCACAGTTAGCACGACCATGGCACTACCACTTCATCAAATCGAAGGGTTAGCACGATGGCAGCACTACCACTCTGAGAAGGGTTAGCACGACCACGACACTACCACTTGATCAAATCGAAGGGTTAGTACGATGGCGGCACTACCACTCTGAGGAGGGTTAGCATGACCACGACACTACCACTTCATCAAATCGAAGGGTTAGCACGATGGCGACACTACCACTCTGAGGAGGGTTAGCATGACCACGGCACTACCACTTCATCAAATCCGAAGGGTTAGCACGATAGCGGCACTACCACTCTACGGAGGGTTAGCACGACCACGGTACTACCGCTTCAACACGCCCACAAGATGGCAACAACCACCACCACAGGTTACTCGCTTCGAAAAGGTAAGAGCTGCCCCAGGTACGCGTCTCTTTCCTTTTCTTCTTTGAGTTTAGGCTCACCTACACACTAGTGTACTAGATTCCCCTAAACTGGGGGCAACTGTAGACACCGGGTCCTGAGTCAACCTAGATCGAAGTTACTCGATGATGATAATTGCCTTGTCACAGGCAAAAAAAGTTAAAAGTGATGATTTTCTCCTCAAATTTACATTTTAGAATGAAAAATTGGAAAATAATAAAAATATTTTAAAAATTAGTTTTTGAGAATGAATTTATTGTTCCTTTAGTCGTATTTAAAAAAAAATGATGCTGCCTGAAAAGCACGGCTGTGCTTTTGCGCATTGTGCGCAAAAGTATAACTGTGCTTTTGCCGCAGCCGCCCAAAATCACCAGTTTTGACTTTTTTTCACCCAAAATTAATTTTTTTGTCAAAATTTTTGACTTTTTTTAGCAAATTTCGAGATTTTGTTGATTTTTCCCTTTCTTTACACCTAAATTAAGCAGAATTTAATTTTTTATTTTCTTAATTAATTAGGTTTTTTAGTTTTTTTTGGTAATAAAAAGAAAGAGATGAGGGAAATCTTCTCTAAAAAATCAATTTCTACAGATTTTTCAAGGGGTGACCATTCTGATTTTTTTACACCAAAAAATTCCAGATTTCTTCTTTGATTTCTCTCCAAAAAATTTGATTCTTCTTTCAATTATTTTCAATTAATTTATTTATTTTTTGCCTCCATAATTTTTCTTTTCATCAAAATTTCAGATTTTCCTCTCTTCTTCTTTGATTTTTCTTCCAAATATTTTAGATTTTTTCTTTCAATTAACAAGGATTAATGGAGATTGGAAAATTAATTTTCAATTCTTGATTATTCCAAATTAATTTCTTTGTTTTCTCCATAAACATAAGAGATTAATTTTCACTTTCAAAATTAGTTTTTTTATTTCTTAAGCATTCAAGTTAATTCTTTTGTTTTCTCTATAGACAAAAGCAATTAATTTTATTGCTAAATTATTTTCTCAAGCAATTTTTCAAGTAAATCATCACTTCACTTTCATCGAATCCAAAACTCTGAGGGTAAGTATTCTTGGCTCAATTTCTATTTTATTTTATTTTATTTATATTTAATTTATTCATGTATATTTTGTTGTTTGTATTGATTTATTTATTGTTTTCATTTATTTACTTGTTGTATTGAATTTATATTTGTTCTATTTAATTGTTTTTGTATGATTTTATTTTTATTCATGTGAGTATTGATTTCTTTTGATTCTTAACATGTAAATAATTTATTTTATTTTGATTTCTCACTATTTTTAACATGCAATTAATTAATTAATTTTTGTTAATCATTTTTTCCATGTAAATAGGTTGTTTTAATTATGAACACATCAATTAATCATGTCATTGTTTTAATTATTTTTATCATTCTTTTGTTTACTAACTTTTATTATTCTTTTTTATCATTGTTACATGATTTATTATTATTTGTTTATTTATTCATTTATTATTTTTCACTTTTCATCATATGTATATTTTCATGTATTAATTAATTAACATGTTTTATTTTATTTTCATCACATCATTTAATCATTTATCATATATAATGCATGTTTCTCATTTATTTTGGTTTGTTAACATTTTGATTCAATTATCATTTTTTTTCATATCATCTTATTTTATTCTAATATGTTATTCATTATTTTGTATATTTAATTGATTTAATTACTAACATTATTTTATTTGTATTTTGTTTTTATGTCTAAACTCATTTTTGCTTGGGCATTTTTGCGAGCACACGGGAGATCCAAAAGGCTCGTTCCAAAAGGCTCGTTCGGATTATTTATTTTTTTTATTTGTAATATTTTGCTTATTTAGTTTTTTTCATTTATTTTTTCCATGTATATTTTTCTTATCAAATTGTTTATTTAGGCCCGCTAGAAAGAAAATCGCTAAATTATTTTTTTATTAATTAACTTGGAATTTTTTCTAAATAAAAATGGGACCAATGTCCTTGTTTCCCTCCATCTAGAACAAAGTCATCACATCAAAATTGTTTTGTAATAAATATGCATGCGAGGACCAATGTCCTCATTCTTGATGAAAATCCCGATTTATGCATGTTTTGTACTTTATTTACAATGGGAGTTGTATTCCGCCTCTAGTTTTTTTATAATATTTTTACACGTGCTTTATTTTACTTATGCTTTTACCGCTTTTCTTAAATGTATGTTGTGCGCTTCAATTAATTGCATTAAATGTATGAGAAATAGGATGAAACTCTAAATTCAAAGCTCAATTATAAACTCAACCAAGGTATGAATAAATGGGAAGTCCCGAACACCTTCTCTGGTTTAAGACCCTGAGGTTAGATGACCTTTCCCAATTTCTTGTAAATTGGGTGGCGACTCTAAAATGCCTCAAAGGTGCCTAAAGGTTTCATGGGATTAGATGAACCTCCCAATGTTCTATTGGGTAGGGGATTCCAAAATTTCTCGTGTAACCCAAGATCAAAAAGACGCGAACCAATCCCTCGAGCCCCAAAAGGCGGGCTCAACAAGGGCCTTGCTGGTCCGGCGTGCGTCACACATGGTACACGGCGAGAAATCAGCAACAAAACACTCTTAGTTTAAAGCACATGCGTATAGGTTTTGGCCATTACATACTCGAATAATTCAATCAAATTAAGGTGAACCTACCGGGGCATGAACGCCTTTGATAGAAGATCACTTAATTTGCTTGATTTTGTTTAATACGTAATGGCCCACATAACAAGCATCGTATTATGGTTCATTTCACCTAGGGGAAGTATCTACTGCCATTATATGAGCTTTGGTCCTGGTCGTGTTACTTTAGGGCTACCCTAGTATGGTCCCTGCCCATGGGTCTAGTTCATCACAATAATAGCGATCGATTGGGTCTCCATTTGACATACCAAGAGGTACTAGGCTTGGGCTGGTGATTATCCTTAACACTTCCCTACATTGAGTGAATATACGGTTATGCTTCAAGAATGTACTGGGGTAAAATAAGAGTACAAACTAACGTAATTCTAAGGCTCTAAAATAATGCAATGCAAATTTCGAAAAGAGATAGAATTTTAGGTTTTAAAAACTCAATTATAAATTTTAACCAAAGCACTTGCAGAGCGAAGTCATAAAGTCCCCAGTGGAGTCGCCACTGTGACGAGCGCCGAATCGAGAAGGCACTCAATAGAACCCGCTTTTAGGGCTCGAGGGATTGGTTTGCGTCATTTGATCTTAGGTACCACGAGGCATTTTGGAATCCCTACCCAATAGAACATTGGGGAATTCATTTAGACTCATGACACCTTTAGGCACCTTTAAGGTATTGTAGACACCGGGTCCCGAGTAGCCTTGATCAGGATTACCCAATGATGATAATTGCCTTCACAGGCTTAAAAGGTTAAAAGTGATGATTTTCTCGTCAAATTTGCATTTTAGAGTGAAAAATTAAAAAATAATAAAAAATATTTAAAAAATTAATTTTGAAAAGTGGGGGCTTAAAATTATAGTGTTTTTAGTCAATTTATAATTTAAAAATGAAAAAAAAAAAAAATTGGATCGCGAGTGTCGGGTGCGGCGGCGCGCTGGCGCCCAGCTCGCAGGCGCGTGGGCGCCCGGCTCGCAGGCGCCCATCGCATTGCGGACGCAAAGGCGATGCTCAACGTCGCCGATGCTGCGCGTCGCTAAAGGCGCGCGCAGCATCGCGCACGCTGAGCGCCGCACGGAGCGCTCGTGCGCGAGCGCCAGCGCGCGAAAGCCCGCCTGGTCGCCGCGTGAGTCCCCGTCGCTCTATAGCGACGGGCGGCGTCCCTCTAGCGACGGCTCCCTGGCCGTCGGTATAGGGTCTGTTACCCTATTTTCCATTTTTTCAGCTTTTTTTCCGATTTTTTCACCCAAAAATCCGTTTTTATCCCAAAATTAAGGGTTTTTGACTTCAAATAAAATTCCAAAATATTTTTTATAGATTATTAATTAATAAAACTTGATTTTATCCCCAAAAATAAAGGAATTTGAATAAAATTAGAATTGTTTCCCATAATGAAATTAGGGCAACCTTTTTATCTTTTAAATACTTTATGATGAAAAATCAAAAAGGGAGCCTCCACTACTTTTTTTTTACATCAGAATTTCCAGCATTTCGCTTCCTCTTTGATTTCTCTTCAAAATTTCAGATTTTCTCTTTTTAATTAATAAGGTTTAATTGAAATTGAAAGGCCAATTTTCAATTGTTAATTATTCCAATTAATTTCTTTGTTTTTGCTCCATAAACACAAGAAATTAATCATCATTTTGACATCAATTTCTTTTTAATCTTAAGCATACAAATCAATTCCTTTGTTTTTCTTCATAAACAAAGAGAATTAATTTTATTGATTATTCTTTCAAGCAATTTTCCGGAAAATCATCACTTTTCCTTCATCAAATCCAATACTCTGAGGGTAAATATTCTAGGCTCAATTTCTATTCTATTTTATTTTTATTTAATTTATTCATATATATTTTATTATTTTTATTGATTTATTTATTGTTTTCATCTATTCATTTGTTGTATTGATCTTATATTCGTTCTATTTAATTGTTTATATGTGATTTGATTTTTATTCACGTGAATATTGTCTTTTTAATTCCTAACATGTAAATAATTTATTTTGATTCCTCATTATTTTTAACATGCAATTAATTAATTTAAATTGATCTTTTTGCCATGTAAATAGTTTGTATTAATTATGAACACATCAATTAACCTTGTTATATATCATTATTATTTTCATCATTCCTTTGTTTACTAATTTTTATCATTGTTACATGATTTTATTATCATTTGTTTATTTATTCATTCAATATTTTTCACTTATCATCATTATTTTCATCATGTGTATATTTTCATCATGTACTAATTAATTAACATGTTTTATTTTATTTTCATCACATCATTTAATCATTTATCATATATAATCCATGTTTCTCATTTTATTTTGGTTTGTTAACATTTTGATTCCATAATCATTCTTTTCATATCATTTTATTTTATTTTAATTTGTTATTCATTATTTTGTATGTTTAATTGATTTAATTGATTGAATCACTAACATTGTTTTAATTGTATTTTGTTTTTATGTCTAAACTCATTTTTTCGCTTGGGCGTTTTTGCGAGCACATCGGGAGGTCCAAAAAGGCTCATTTGGTTTGTAATATTTTATTTAATTTTGCCATATAATTTTCTTGTAAAATTATTTATTTAGGCTCGCTAGAAAGAAAATCACAAAAACATTTTTATTAATTAACTTGACATTTTTTTTTCTAAATAAAAGGGGACCAATGTCCTAGTTTTTCATACCCAAATAAATCATTACATCAAAACTGTTTCATAATAAATATGCATGCGAGGACCAATGTTCTCACTATTAAAGAATAACCCGTTTTATGCATGTATTTCACTTTTATAAATGGGAGTTGTATTCCGCTCCTAGTGTTATTGTAATTTATTTTTAAATGCTTCATTTTGGATTTTGCTTACATTTACCGCTTTTGATATGAATGATTGCGCCTTCAATTAATTGCATTGTGTGGAAAGTTGATGAAACAATGAATTCAAAACTTAATTATGATATTAATCAAGGTATAAATAAATGAGAAGTCCCGAACCAGCTCTGGTCTTTGGGCTCAAGAGGTTAGAGGTTATCCTCCAAGATACTTCTTGTGTCACGAGGCTTTAGCGTTAATCCTAGGCCTCATGGCCCAATATGGATAAAATGCGCAAGTCTTAGGCTCTCCGAGGCGAGAGAAACTTTCCCAATGTTCTATTGGGTGGCGACTCCATGAAACCTCCTTGTTGCTCAACATAGACGCACTTGCGATTTATCGCAAGCTGTTGACGGACCCACACATGCCCCGGTCGCCCACGTGCGGGCGGTCCGAAAGGGCGCCGTGGGGATCCGGCGCGCGTCACAGTGGCGACTCCACTGGGGACATACTCGAGACTTCGATTCGAAAGTACCTTGATTAAAAATCATAATTGAGTTTTAATTCAAAAATTTCATCTTCTTTCAAAACTGCATTGCATCTCATTAGAGCCTTAGATCTATGCTAGTTTGGTCCCTCTTTTAGCCCCGGTGCGTTCCTGAAGCACCTCCTCATTTTCACTCAATTTGGGGAAGTGTTAAGGATAATCACCAGCCCAAGCCACGTACCTCAATGGTATATCAAAATGGTGACCCGATCGATCGTTACGCTCGTGATGAACTAGACCCGTCGTGCAGGGACCATGCTTGGGTAGCCTTAAAGTAACATCTCCCTTGTCCAAAGCTCATATAATGGCCATAGCTACTTTCCACAGGTGATATGAACCCTAATTCCATGCTTGCTGTATGGATCCTCATGTATTGGGTGAGTCCAGATGTCTCGCTTGGTAACCTAGCCAAAGGCTTCCATGCCCCGGTAGGGCCATGTCGAAATTTGTGGAACGTCTAAATACATGACGATCACTATCCATCTGCTTGTACATTAGTATAGGAGTGTTATGCTGTCGGATTTTCACCGCACACCATACGTGTCCATTGGGTTCCACGTTAACCCATGGATCAAGCCCACCTAGGAAAGAGACCGCACTACCACGTGTGTGGGAGATATAAGGTTGGGAGGATCTATCTGCTTGCATGTGTTTGTCTATGTTGCATCAGCACGAGCATGCATTGCATTTTAATCATGCACCATCTTAACAATTTTTGCATTTCAGCCATCATAGATTCTCCTGGGTGGTCTAGAGGTCCCGACGGACGGTTAAGAAGGACGCCGCTTTTGGGGTTAACAGAGTTAGTGTTGGATCAGAGTTCAGATTCAATCTCAGAAAATAGTGTGGGGTTTTCTCTCGAATCATCAACAGAAGTAAGCATGGCTAATCCATCAAATGAGTCTGATACAACCCGGGCAATAATTGCTGAGGAGGTAGGAAAGAGGATGGAGGAATTTGAAGCCCGCATGATTGCAATGATGGGCAATCTTGCCACCACAATGGCTGGGCAACAAGCTGCTGCTGCCCCTATCCGAGTACCAGCTGAACAAGAGGTTGTAAGAGAAGAGCGTCCTGCTACAGTTAACCAACCAATGGTCGACCCACCTGTTGTTGAGCAAAGAGTGCCTGCACCTATTGAGCGCAGAGAGGGCCCCAGGTCTGAAGCTGAGTTTGGGGGAGATGAGCTAGAGGAGCATACAGTAGCTAAAGATAAGTCACCAAAACTGGATGAGGCAATGTGGAGGAAAATGGAAGAGAGATTTGAGGCCATGGCAAGGATGATGACCGTGGGAAAAGGAATGAACCCGGAAGACCGAGAGCTAGATGGGGATGACCTGATTCCCCAGAATTTTAAGATGCCGGATATTCCCAAATTTGATGGCACCTCTGATCCTGCCGCACACATCAAACAATACTCACTGGTCATGAAGGGAACGTCCTTAACAAGAAAGCAAAAGATAGAGTATTTCTGCTTGAGTCTCACAGGAGCTGCTGTTGATTGGTACCATGGGCTTGAGAGGAGGTCCAAGGAGGATTGGGACTTGCTAACCGAAGAGTTCCTTAAGCAGTACGATTGCAGTACCCGGATGGAGGTCACTTTGAAAGATCTCGAGTTGCTACAACAGAAGGCTGGGGAGTCCTTCCACGAGTACCTTACTCGGTGGAGAAACCGGGTTATGGAGATGAAATGCAAACCGGACACTTCTGATCAGATCCGGCTGTTCATTCGAAATGCCAGCCCCTACTTGAGAGATGGATTGAAAATGAAGGGACTGAAAGACTGGGAATCCCTGAAGGATATCGCCATAGAAGCAGAGGGAGAATATTTAGCCAAGAGGGCAAACAGCGAGTCCTATGCCAGGAAGGGATACAGCAATCAAGGGACAGCCAAGCCAGCAAGTTCCAGCAGTGGTAACAGAGTTGGGAAGACTGCCGAGGTGTCTGCAACCGGGGTAAATCAGAGGTATTTCTCCAACTTGGGTAGGCCTTTATCATGGGTACTGAAGAGGCTAATAAAAGAAGGAAAACTGCAGCCCCTATCACCTAGGCCGGCCAAGACCCAAGGACAGCCAGAGCACAAAGAGAATGAATACTGCGCATTCCACCAACATACCGGGCATTTGACGGATGATTGTATAACATTAAGACATCGGGTCCAAGATCTAATTGACAACAAGCAGATCACCGATCCTGAGCAGAGGGAAAGCAAGAAGAAGTCCGGTTATAATGCAGTGCCACCTCCAGTCTTTATGATTGGATCGAGCCTATCAGAATGGTATGTGATGCAAGACCTATATGGAAATGAGTATGTCGCTATTACTCGCCCTGCAGTGGAAGGAGAAGATAGTGGAACCAGAGCCAAAGAGTGAAGATCTCAAGATTTCACCAAGCCAAGAAGCCAAAGCACAGTCAGCTGCAGCATCGGCGTTGACTGAAGTTGATAATCATTTAGATTCTCTTTTTATACCAGAACTCTTTGAGGACAATGTTAATGTTTCTGATTATGTTAATGAGATGAATAACTTTGCTTACTTGTGTGATGTTTCTGATGATTTCATTTCGCATGATCATAAGCATGATGCATTCATTTTAGATATTAATTCAACTGGCACAACCACATTTAATCTCGGAACTTTGGAAAATCCAAAGGAAATTTTGCTAGCATCAGACATAACTCCTGAAGAGAGAATAAAATTTGAGAGAATATTAAAAAAAATATGAAAAAGTCTTTGCCTGGACCTATGAGGATATGCCGGGAATAGATCGAGATGTTGCCGAACATGCCATCCCAACTTACCCAGAGTTTAAACCAGTCAAGCAAAAGCTTCGGAGGCTTAGGCCAGAGTGGGCACAGAAAGTGAAAGAGGAGATCCACAAGCAGATTGACGCTAAGTTCCTAATAGAGGTTCAATACCCAACATGGTTAGCTAATGTGGTTCTTGTAGCTAAGAAGGACGGTAAGGTTCGAGTATGCGTTGACTATCGAGACCTGAACAAGGCCTGTCCGAAAGATGATTTCCCTCTTCCTCATATTGATGTGCTAGTAGATAGTGCTGCTGCTTGCATGATGTGTAGCTTTGTGGATGGATACGCAGGGTACAATCAAATTCTTAACAAGATAGTGGACCGGATCAAGACAGCCTTTATCACTGAGTGGGGAACATATGCCTACCGAGTTATGCCTTTTGGGTTGAAAAATGCAGGAGCGACTTATCAGAGGATGGCGACCAAGGTTCTCAATGACTTAATCCACAAAGAAGTGGAGGTGTACGTTGATGACATGATGATTAAGTCGGCTACCAGGGAAGGTCACTTTGAGGCTTTAGAAAAGTTCTTTCAAAGAATTAGCAAGTACGATTTGCGCCTCAATCCCAAGAAGTGCCTTTTTGGAGTTACATCAGGAAAGTTGTTAGGCCATGTAGTAAGCCAGAGGGGAATCGAGGTAGATCCCGATAAAGTCAAAGCCATAAGAGAGATGCCAGTGCCCAAGAAGGAGAAGGACGTCAGAAGTTTCTTAGGAAAGCTTCAGTATGTCAGCCGATTTATTGCCAAGCTAACTTCAGTATGTGAGCCTATTTTCAAGCTTCTTAGGAAGAATCAGCCGGTGATATGGAATGATGACTGTCAACTGGCCTTTGACACCATTAAGGACTATCTGCTAAATCCTCCGGTACTAAGACCACCACGCCATGCCAAACCACTAATCCTGTACCTGGCTGTGGAAGATAACTCAGTGGGTGTTATGATGTCTCAAGAGGACGATTTTGGTGTGGAGTTTGCAGTTTATTATCTTAGCAAGAAATTCCTGCCGTACTAAGCCAAATATGTAGAGGTAGAAAAGATTTGTTTAGCAGTTATCTGGGCTTCTAAGAAGTTACGGCACTACTTTCATTCCTTCAAGGTACAAACGATTGCCAAACATAATCCGCTCAGATACCTCCAAGAAGCACCCTCTCTACTAGGGAAGATGGGAAGATGGTTACTGCTGTTGCAGGAATTTGACATTGAGTACATGACCAAGAAAACCATTAAGGGAAGAGCGGTAGCAGAATTCTTAGCCGAGCATCCTATTGAGGGAGATCAGTTTGAATACAACTTCCCAGATGAAGATGTCACGGCCATAGCAGTGCAAGGGTGGCAATTATTCTTTGATGGAGCAGTCAATAATAAGGGAGCAGGCGTAGGAGTTATTCTTACGACCCCAGATGGTGAAAGACTACCATTGGCTAAGAAGCTGAGGTATAAGGCTACCAATAATGAAGCAGAATATGAAGCTTGCATCTTTGGATTGGAAGCATTACTCGCTCTGGGGGCAGAGACCGCAGAAGTATTTGGAGATTCTTCCTTGGTAATTCATCAGATCAGAAGGGAGTGGTCAGTCAAGGAAGAAAGGTTGTTGCCTTATGTAAAGCACTTGAGAACGTTGAGCAGCCAGTTCGAGATTTGCACTTTCCACTTCATCCCCAGAGACGAAAATCAGTTAGCTGATGCTCTAGCAACATTAGTGTCTATGTGGGATAACCCAACAAGAGTTGCGATGAAACCCGTGCTGATTTATAGTTCGGAAAGACCTTGCTTTGAAGCTGAACAGGTGATGGACATTGAGGCCATTGATGGAAATCCATGGTATTATGACATTCAGAATTATTTAGAGAGATCAGTATTTCCAGAGGAAGCCATTGAGAAGGACCAAAGAATGATCAGGAAGTTATCCACTCAATTCATCAGTGTTAATGGCACTTTGTATAAAAGGCAAGCTGATGGTATCCAGTTAAGATGTCTGGCAGAGAAAGAAGCTAAAAGACTTATGGAAGAGGTTCACGCCGGGGTTTGTGGAGCTCACATGAATGGCTTAGCCTTAGCAAAGAAGATCATGCGCCAAGGGTTTTATTGGCTCACAATGGATACAGATTGTTCAAAATTTGTGAAGCAATGCCAGTTATGCCAACAGTACGCGAATTTGAGGCATGTGCCAGTTTCAGAGTTACATAACTTAACATCTCCATGGCCATTTGCAGCATGGGGAATAGACATCATAGGCGAAATCCATCCCACGGCGTCTAATGGGCACAGATACATCATAGTCGCAATCGACTATTTTACCAAATGGGTCGAGGCAGAATCCTTCAAGAAGATTGACGCAAGGGACATGGCCAAGTTCATAGAGAGGAATTTGATCTGCAGGTATGGCCTCCCTCATCACATAGTGTCCGACAATGGGGTGCAGTTCATGGGAGAAACCAGAAAACTTCTCGAGAAGTATGGTGTCAAGCATCATAAATCCTCTCCCTACCGACCGCAAGCGAATGGGGCAGTAGAGGCCGCGAATAAGAATATAAAGAAGATCCTGTCCAAGATAGTCCAAACTTACAAGGACTGGGCTGAAAAGTTACCCTTTGCCCTGTGGGGATACAGAACGACGGTGAGGACGTCTACAGGTACTACACCATTTTCCCTAGTATACGGAACAGAAGCAGTGTTGCCGGTAGAGATTGAGCTTAAATCGCTAAGGGTGGTCATGGAAGCCCAAATCCCGGAGGCCGAATGGGCGCACCAGAGGCTACAGCACTTGAATTTACTGGATGAGAGTAGGCTGAAAGCTTATTATCATAATCAGATTTACCAGAAGAGATTGGCAAGGACTTTCGGAAAGAAGGTGAGAAAACATCCATTGAAAGAAGGGGACTTGGTGTTCAAGCAAATGAGGCCAGGCATACCAGATATTAGAGGGAAATTCAGACCTACCTGGGAAGGGCCGTATATCCTTAAGAAGCTGTTGTCCAAGGGAGCTGCAATCTTGTCGGATAGTGATGGGAATGAATTCAAAGAACCGATCAATGTCGACAGACTCAAAAGGTTCCACGGCTAAAGACCAAAATAAAAAGAAGAGAATAAAATGCCCTGCAAGTCGAAAACCGAAAAGAGGCGGCTGTGCTAAAATTGGGCGCCTCGACAGGGTGAAAACCGAAAAAAGGCATCCTTTGCAAAAATTAGAGGCATCAGAGAAAATATTTAATCGAGAAAACCCGAGAGGGCCGATTGATAACAGGAGTTTGATGCTGACAAAACCCACTCCGAGATTAGGTGTAGTCATATGCTTTTGAATTCTTGTCAAATGAAAATCATGTATGATGAAATCATATAGAAATGTACACAATTTTGCAATGAATAAAAGAATACATTTTCATTGATCTTTCAGTTCTGTCTTAAAAAGAAATATACCAATTGTTCATCTAATGATTATTGCTCAGTCCCTTCATTGGATATATGCTATTTGCTTTTAACAGAAGTTTTGGTGATAACCTAAAAAAAAAAAAAAAAAAAAAAAAAAAAAAAAAAAAAAACAAAACAAAGAAGGCCGTTAGAGATGAAAACCGTAACTGGCTCTCTAAGCAAAAGTTAGGCCAAAGGGCAGGGTGAAAACCTGGAAATAGGCAGTCTGCCCTACAAAAAAAAATAAATATAAAATAAACAAAAGCCGCTGGATTGGGTTGGGTCCATTCCAGGCAAAAGTTAGGCAAAGGGTTGTGTGAAAATCCAATAAGGGACGCATTTCCCGCAAAGAAAAGCTAGTGTGAAAATCCACAAGGGACGCACTACCTTTAAAACAATGACGTTCAATGCCTAGAGCGATAAGGCAGCGTTACTTCAGATGATCTTCTTTCAATCAAGTAACTTACAATACAGAACATGAAACAGAATCCCGGGTAAATGATCATTGACCAGGGGGGGCAAGGATATATACCGGACGTCTCTTTCAGAAAACTTGTCGACGATCTTCAGGTTTCAGGGGGCATTGTAGAGCAGGAAGGCTACAACCTCAGCGAACCATGGACCACCTAGGGCACAGTCTATACATTGTTGCAAGCATTTGCATTCCATATCATGCACACGTGATTTCTTGTATATTCCTATGCATACAATCTTGCAGGAGAAATCGGCGGGGAACACCAACAAAAGCCGAGTGACGACACCAGTCCAAACATCTAAAGGAGCACAGTACCAAATTTACAGCGGTTAGCACGATGGCGGCACAACACACAAGAGATTGGCACGACCACGGCACTACCAAAATTCACAGCGGTTAGCACGATGGCGGCACAACCCACAAGAGGTTGGCACGACCACGGCACTACCAAAATTCACAGCGGTTAGCACGATGGCGGCACAACCCACAAGAGGTTGGCACGACCACGGCACTACCAAAATTCACAACGGTTAGCACGATGGCGGCACAACCCACAAGAGGTTAGCACGACCACGGCACTACCAATTCACATAGGTTAGCACGATGGCGGCACTACCCACAAGAGGTTAGCACGACCACGGCATTACCTGTTACAACCAAAAGACAGCAACAGCTATCATCATAACTCCATCCAGCAGGAAGATTGCCGCGTCAGGTATGCGTTTCTTTCCTTTTCCTGAATTTTGGCTCACCTAGGCACCCATGCACTAGCCTCTCCAAAATTGGGGGCAACTGTAGACACCGGGTCCCGAGTAGCCTTCATCTGGATTACCCAATGATGATAATTGCCTTCACAGGCTTAAAAGGTTAAAAGTGATGATTTTCTCGTCAAATTTGCATTTTAGAGTGAAAAATTAAAAAATAATAAAAAATATTTAAAAAATTAATTTTGAAAAGTGGGGGCTTAAAATTATAGTGTTTTTAGTCAATTTATAATTTAAAAATGAAAAAAAAAAAAAAATTCGGATCGCGAGTGTCGGGTGCGGCGGCAGCGCGCTGGCGCCCATCGCATTGCGGACGCAAAGGCGACGCTCAGCGTCGCCGATGCTGCGCGTCGCTAAAGGCGCGCGCAGCATTGCGCACGCTGAGTGCTGCACGGAGCGCTCGTGCGCGAGCGCCAGCGCGCGGATTTCGCGCGAAAGCCCGCCTGGTCGCCGCGTGAGTCCCCGTCGCTCTATAGCGACGGGCGGCGTCCCTCTAGCGACGGCTCCCTGGCCGTCGGTATAGGGTCTGTTACCCTATTTTCCATTTTTTCAGCTTTTTTTCCGATTTTTTCACCCAAAAATCCGTTTTTATCCCAAAATTAAGGGTTTTTGACTTCAAATAAAATTCCAAAATATTTTTTATAGATTATTAATTAATAAAACTTGATTTTATCCCCAAAAATAAAGGAATTTGAATAAAATTAGAATTGTTTCCCATAATGAAATTAGGGCAACCTTTTTATCTTTTAAATACTTTATGATGAAAAATCAAAAAGGGAGCCTCCACTACTTTTTTTTTACATCAGAATTTCCAGCATTTCGCTTCCTCTTTGATTTCTCTTCAAAATTTCAGATTTTCTCTTTTTAATTAATAAGGTTTAATTGAAATTGAAAGGCCAATTTTCAATTGTTAATTATTCCAATTAATTTCTTTGTTTTTGCTCCATAAACACAAGAAATTAATCATCATTTTGACATCAATTTCTTTTTAATCTTAAGCATACAAATCAATTCCTTTGTTTTTCTTCATAAACAAAGAGAATTAATTTTATTGATTATTCTTTCAAGCAATTTTCCGGAAAATCATCACTTTTCCTTCATCAAATCCAATACTCTGAGGGTAAATATTCTAGGCTCAATTTCTATTCTATTTTATTTTTATTTAATTTATTCATATATATTTTATTATTTTTATTGATTTATTTATTGTTTTCATCTATTCATTTGTTGTATTGATCTTATATTCGTTCTATTTAATTGTTTATATGTGATTTGATTTTTATTCACGTGAATATTGTCTTTTTAATTCCTAACATGTAAATAATTTATTTTGATTCCTCATTATTTTTAACATGCAATTAATTAATTTAAATTGATCTTTTTGCCATGTAAATAGTTTGTATTAATTATGAACACATCAATTAACCTTGTTATATATCATTATTATTTTCATCATTCCTTTGTTTACTAATTTTTATCATTGTTACATGATTTTATTATCATTTGTTTATTTATTCATTCATTATTTTTCACTTATCATCATTATTTTCATCATGTGTATATTTTCATCATGTACTAATTAATTAACATGTTTTATTTTATTTTCATCACATCATTTAATCATTTATCATATATAATCCATGTTTCTCATTTTATTTTGGTTTGTTAACATTTTGATTCCATAATCATTCTTTTCATATCATTTTATTTTATTTTAATTTGTTATTCATTATTTTGTATGTTTAATTGATTTAATTGATTGAATCACTAACATTGTTTTAATTGTATTTTGTTTTTATGTCTAAACTCATTTTTTCGCTTGGGCGTTTTTGCGAGCACATCGGGAGGTCCAAAAAGGCTCATTTGGTTTGTAATATTTTATTTAATTTTGCCATATAATTTTCTTGTAAAATTATTTATTTAGGCTCGCTAGAAAGAAAATCACAAAAACATTTTTATTAATTAACTTGACATTTTTTTTTCTAAATAAAAGGGGACCAATGTCCTAGTTTTTCATACCCAAATAAATCATTACATCAAAACTGTTTCATAATAAATATGCATGCGAGGACCAATGTTCTCACTATTAAAGAATAACCCGTTTTATGCATGTATTTCACTTTTATAAATGGGAGTTGTATTCCGCTCCTAGTGTTATTGTAATTTATTTTTAAATGCTTCATTTTGGATTTTGCTTACATTTACCGCTTTTGATATGAATGATTGCACCTTTAATTAATTGCATTGTGTGGAAAGTTGATGAAACAATGAATTCAAAACTTAATTATGATATTAATCAAGGTATAAATAAATGAGAAGTCCCGAACCAGCTCTGGTCTTTGGGCTCAAGAGGTTAGAGGTTATCCTCCAAGATACTTCTTGTGTCACGAGGCTTTAGCGTTAATCCTAGGCCTCATGGCCCAATATGGATAAAATGCGCAAGTCTTAGGCTCTCCGAGGCGAGAGAAACTTTCCCAATGTTCTATTGGGTGGCGACTCCATGAAACCTCCTTGTTGCTCAACATAGACGCACTTGCGATTTATCGCAAGCTGTTGACGGACCCACACATGCCCCGGTCGCCCACGTGCGGGCGGTCCGAAAGGGCGGCCGCGGGGATCCGGCGTGCGTCACAGGTATTTTGGAGTCGCTACCCAATTTACAAGAAATTGGGAAAGGTTATCTAACCTCTACGGTCTAAACCAGAGAAGGTGTTAAGAACTTCACTCTTATTTATGGCTTGGTTAATTATAAATGTGTTTTTAGGTTTATAGAATTCCATAACTCATCTCACGCGATTAATGCATTTAATTTAAAGGCGCATTATAATCATGGAGAAAGAGATAAAAGAAAGCTAAGAAGAAAAGCTGTAAATTAAGTGATAAAAAAAGCAATAAACACGCAAAGCACATTATTTACAAGATGGAAAATTTGGACGGAATACAATCCCAAATGAAAAGGAAAGCTAAAATAAAATTGCCCCAAAAATAATTAATTGCAAGGGCCCATAAAGTATATAAAGATATAAAACTAGCGAAATAAACAAAGTCAAAGAAGGACATACATAAATCGGGATATTTATTTTAGGAACATTGGTTCCTTTAGGCTCACTTAAAGAGGGATTGAAGAGTTATTTTGATTGTTGGATTGAAAACCGGCATAAGTGATCCCATTTGTAGAAAAAATTAACTCTTCGTTTATTCGTGACATTTTGCATTTTTTGCCTAAAATGAGGGAAATTGGTCCCAATTTATTAATAAAATCCCAATTTAGTTATAAAAATATTCTTGTGATTTTTTATCTTACACGTACATCAAATAAATCATATCATTTACAAACAAAGCACAATCATACAAGTAAAAGGTTGATAGGGTCTCACCCAATTGGGATTGTAACAACCCAAAAAGGGCTTAGTCGGAATGTGCATGATAAGTCGGAAAAGTAAGGGTATTTTAGTAATTTGAGCAAGAGAAAATTTGGATGATAAAGATTTTATTACAAAGAAATTAATTAAATATGTTAAGTGGAGGAATTATAGGGTGTGCATATAATGTATGGTAAAAGGATGTAAGTGAGTTAAGAGATTTTATTGTGTGGTTTGTGTGTTTAGTACTATGGATGTAGGATATTTTTGTTGTGAAATAATCTAGTGGATTGTGTATGTGGTGCCTTGGATGTAAAGTGTTGCATTAGAGGTTATATGGTGTGAGAGAAGTATGGTGCCTTGGGTTATGTAGTCAAAGTGGGTTTTGTTGGGCCATTAGGATCTTGCCATGTGGCATGGGTAGGTGAGCATTGAATGGAAAAGGAGGAGAGAGACAAGGGAGGGCAGTTTTTGTTGAAGCTTCCAGTGGAAGCTGCCCCTCCTCCTTTGTTTTTCATTTTCCTGTTCCCTCTCTCTCTCTTGCTTCCATTTTCTGCTCTCATTTCCTCTCTCTTGTGTTTCCCTTGAGTTTTGAGTGGGAATTCTGAAGGTTTGAGCTGGGTTTTGATAAGGTAAGTGATTGGGTTTGAGTTAGATTTCCTCATCTCCTTCTTGCTCTTTAAATTTTTGGTTTTGAAGAGTGATTGTATGGCTTGACTTAAAGTGTTTTGGCTGGGTTTTGTGCAAGAATCAGAGGAGAGAAGAAAGAGTAAAGGCAAGGATAAAGTGGTGTCATGAAGAGTTGTGGATAGAAGCATCATTTTGAGGTTTGGGAGTGTTTTTGCCCTCTTTTCTCTTTGGATCACTTATGTGTTATGCTTAAATTTCTGATGATTGGGAGTGTTAAATTATGTGTAAATGCTTGTAATTGATTGGGTGAATAGTTGATTCTGGTATGATTCAAGTTATAGTGATTTGCATGTAAGTGTTGTGAAGTAGTGTAGATTATGAGTTTGTTGGGTTTTTGTGTTTTAAATTGTGATTTCTTGTTTAAATTAAGTGTTTATTGATTATAATATGTCTTGGTATGCATCGGGATGAAGAGGTAAGTGTTAATGCATGATTGAGTGAATGTGTGTTGGCTGTGTGGTGGTAAAGTGCAGTGAAATGCAAGTTTCTAGGCAATTCTTGGTTCTGTCGTGAGCGCGACGGATGTGCGGAATGGCCTTGTCTTACTGTGGAACCCTCTGTTGCGAGCGCGATGATATCGCGAGTGTGACAATATCGTGAGCACGACAGAGAGTTCGATAGGTTGAACGGTATTTTTCGAGCCCCAGCGCGAGTGCACCCGCAAGCGCGAACGCGATGGGGAAGAGTCCGGTCTCTGTCGCGAGCACGATGTATGTTGCGAGCGCTACAGAGCTCGGTATTGTGAGCGCCTGGTCTCTATCACGAGCGCAACAGAGTTCGGAGTAGTGCGAGTCTGCCGAGCGTGCTTCATTGCGAGCATGCCTTCTAGTGCGAGCCCGCGAGGAGGTACCCCGTGCTCTGTTGTGAGCGCGACACACGTCGCGATTACGATAGAGGCCCTTCTTGCTAGCTCTATTTTCTAAATGTGATTCTTTTGTCCCACTTTGCACGGTTTCTCACTATTGCATGGTGCACGATTTTGCTTATGCCTTGATGATATATTATTCTAGTGTTATTATAGTGAGCATTAAATGTTAGTGTTTTGATTTTTGTACTTAGATTAATTTTAAAGTACTGTAATTGTGAGTGAGTTGTCGAGCCTGAAGTGTTAAGGTAGTGGATAATTAAGCATGCTTATGAAGGGTTTGAGCGCCGCTGCTTCTGTTGGCCCCGTTTGGGTTTTTCGGCCGACCTTCGAGATGGTCATTCTCCGTGTAGTGATAAAATGTTTTGAGACTTCGGTCTTTCGCGCTACCTTCGGGTATAAAAAGTATTTTTGAGGCTTCGATCTCCCGTGTCGTGTTCCCGTATCCTCCACCAGTGAAATTCAGGCTATTGTTCTGGTTGTTTGGTATTGGTTTAGTGAAGTGTTACGAGTATAGTGTGACTCTTGTTACTGTAAATGTTTAGTGCTTTCTCTTATCAATTATGATTTCATATAGTGATTCCGGACTTATATATCTCTGTCCTCTGATACTTAGTGAATTGTGTATTTTGATGCATATTTACATTTATGTAATAATGAATGATATTATTGTATGGTGTTTTACTGTTTGTGTTCCTCCCCACTAAGCGTTATCGCTTGGCACGGGTTCTTTTCCCGTGTAGGTGGCAGGACTTTGGATTTTCGTTCGAGTCGCGCATCTGCAGGCTGGCCACATAGGAGTAGAGTTATTTATTTTTGTCTCCTCCTGTATTCCTTTTGTATATGTATTATTTTTGTAAAGGATTTTTCATGTAATCTCTTGGATATTGTATATAACTATATTTTGATTATATATGAAACATGATTTTCTATTATTATTGTTAGTGAATGCTTCTGCTTAGTGCATGTATATTTTGTTATGCATGTATGTTTGCCGTGTCGTGAGTGAGTGTCGGTAGTGCACCCGACATCCTTCTAACGGGGGCATCGAGGGTGTGACAGGTTTTGGTATCAGAGCGCCGATTTAGGCAGTTCTGGTTGTCTTTGATTGTTAAGTGTCGTGTCGTTGCATGAGAGTCGGTTTTGTGTCGTTGCCTAATGCAGATGTGTCTTGTCTTGTGTAGTGTCTAGATGGAGTCTAATCCAAGTGAGAACGTGGGTGAGATAACGGGCAGTGTGAATGCGGTAAGAGTAGAGGAATCTGCTTCGCAGCATCAGTGTGAGGAGCATCATGGTGTGCCGGGTGTGGGATTTGAGAATCCGGCCTTAGTGCAAGGTTTGCTTCAGTTAGTGGAAAGGTTGACTGCTCCTAAGGCTCTGACTGAGTTATTAAGAAAGAGAGGAGCAGAAGATTTTCATGGAACTGCTTTGGACCAATCGGATGTGGCCGAGTTTTGGATTCAGAGGGTAGGGCGAGTTCTGAAAGAGATTAATTGTTCTGCAAATCAGATGTGTACTTTGTGCAGTGTCGTTGCTTCAAGGGTCAGCGTACGATTGGTGGGAGCTTGTGCTTCGTAACCCTCAACGACCAGCCGAGTTCACTTGGGAATTCTTCAAACAAGACTTTGAACAGAAGTACATGACGAAGGCATACCGGGAAGCTAAGTGGAGAGAGTTTATCAGTCTGAAGCAGAGGGGCATGACAGTGAGTGAGTATGAGAAGGAGTTTAGCCAGTTGAGCAAGTATGTGCCCGATCTATTACTTATGGAAGAGTTTAGGTGTAGGCACTTTCAGGAGGGATTGTGAGAGGTGATTAGGGGACCGTTATCGGCTATGGCGGTTATGCAACAGGTCAACTATTATCAGCTAGTGGCGGGAGCGATCAAGTTGGAAGAATCTGAGTGGATCAAACAGAGAATAGAGCACAAGAGGAAAGCACCAGATAGTGGACATGGAACTGGTAAAAAGTCAAGAGGAGCTCCGAGTGGCCAAGGTGTGAAGAGTTCGGTTCCAGTATGTTCGAAAGTTGGGAGTGTAGTGCCACCCTCTAGCAAGGGAAGTGTGATCCGGGAGTGCGAGCATTGTCAGAAACGCCATTGGGCGAGTGTAGAAGGAACTCTGGAGCGTGCTTCAGATGTGGAAGCCAAGAGCATATGGTAGCCAATTGTCCGGATCGAAGAGAGCTTCAGGATCAACCCGAGAGTAGAGCGAGTGGTCAGAGATCGAGAGGGAATCGAAGTGGTAGAGGCAGTGGACGACCTTCACAGGCACCATCAGAGTCAGTGCAAAAGTCGCCAACTAAAGAAGTATATGTACGCCCGCGAGTATATACAATGCTAGGAGAGGATGCAGCGGACCGAGCAGGACCTTCCGGTAAGTTGTGTTGTTAGCTTTTGGCTAAATTTGGTTTGTATTGGGTTGTTGGATTTGCAGATAGCTGGGAAATTTTGAGGACGAAATTTCTTAAGGGGGAGAGATTGTAACAACCCAAAAAGTGCCTAGTCGGAATGTGCATGATAAGTTGGAAAAGTAAGGGTATTTCAGTAATTTGAACAAGAGAAAATTTGGATGATAAGGATTTTATTGCAAAGAAATTAATTAAATATGTTAAGTGGAGGAATTATAGGGTGTGCATGTAGTGTATGGTAAAATGATGTAAGTGAGTTAAGAGATTTTGTTGTGTCGTTTGTGTGTTTGGTACTATGGATGTAGGATATTTTTGTTGTGAAACAATCTAGTGGATTGTGTGTGTGGTGCCTTGGATGTAAAGTGTTGTATTAGAGGTTGTATGGTGTGAGAGAAGTATGGTGCCTTGGGTGATGTAGTCAAAGTGGGTTTTGTTGGGCCATTAGGATCTTGCCATATGGCATGGGTAGGTGAGCATTGAATAGAAAAGGAGGAGAGAGACAAGGGAGGGCAGTTTTTGTTGAAACTTCCCGTGGAAGCTGCCCCTCCTCCCTTGTTTTTCATTTTCCCGTTCCCTCTCTCTCTCTTGCTTCCATTTTCAGCTCTCATTTCCTCTCTCTTGTGTTTTCCTTGAGTTTTGAGTGGGAATTCTAAAGGTTTGAGCTGGGTTTTGATAAGGTAAGTGATTGGGTTTGAGTTGGATTTCCTCATCTCCTTCTTGTTCTTTAAATTTCTGGTTTTAAAGAGTGATTGTATGGCTTGCCTTAAAGTGTTGTGGCTGGGTTTTGAGCAAGAATCGGAGGAGAGAAAACAGAACAAAGGCAAGGATAAAGTGGTGTCTTGAAGAGTTGTGGATAGAAGCGTCATTTTGAGGTTTGGGAGTGTTTTTGCCCTCTTTTCTCATTGGATCATTTATGTGTTATGCTTAAATTTCTGATGATTTGGAGTGTTAAATTATGTGTAAATTCATATAATAGATTGGGTGAATAGTTGATTCTGGTATGATTCAAGTTGTAGTGATTTGCATGTAAGTGCAGTAAAGTAGTGTAGATTATGAGTTTGTTGGGTTTTTGTGTTTTAAATTATGGTTTCTTGTTTAAATTAAGTGTATATTGATTATAATATGTCTTGGTATGCGTCGGGATGAAGAGGTAAGTGTTAGTGCATGATTGAGTGAATGTGTGGTGGTAAAGTGTAGTTAAATGCAAGTTTTTGGGCAATTATCGGTTCTGTCGCGAGTGCGACAGATGTTGCAACCGCGACAGAGTGCGGAATGGCCTTGTCTTCCTGTGGAGCACTCTGTTGCGAGCACGACAGAGAGTTCGGTAAGCTGAACGGTATTTTTCGAGCCCTAGTGCGAGCGCGCCCGCAAGCGCGAACGCGATGGGGAAGAGTCCGGTCTCTATCTTGAGCGCGATGTATGTCATGAGCGCGACAGAGTTCAGACTAGTGCGAGTCTGTAGAGCGTGCTTCGTCGCGAGCACGTCTTCTAGCGCGAGCCCGCGAGGAGGTACCCCGTGCTCTGTCGCGAGCGCGACACACATCGCGATTGCGACAGAGGCCCTTCCTACTAGCCTGTTTTCTGAATGTGATTCTTTTGTCCCACTTTGCACGATTTCTCACTATTGTATGGTGCACAGTTTTGCTTATGCCTTGATGATATATTATTCTAGTGTTATTATAGTGAGCATTAAGTGTTAATGTTTTGATTTTTGTACTTAGATTAATTTTAAAGTACTGTAATTATGAGTGAGTTGTCAAGCCTGAAGTGTCAAGGTAGTGGATAATTAAGCATGCTTAAGAAGGGTTTGAGTGCAGCTACTTCTGTTGGCCCCGTTTGGGTCTTTCGGCTGTCCTCCGAGATGGTCATTCTCCGTGTAGTGATAAAATGTTTCGAGACTCCGATCTCTCGCGCTACCTTCGGGTATAAAAAGCATTTTTGAGGCTTCAGTCTCTCGTGTCGTGTTTTCGTATCCTCCACTAGTGAAATTCAGGCTATTGTTCTGGTTGTTTGGTATTAGTTTAGTGAAGTGTTATGAGTATAGTGTGACTCTTGTTAGTGTAAATGTTTATTGCTTTCTCTTATCAATTCTGATTTCATATAGTGATTCTGGACTTATATATCTCTGTCCTCTGATACTTAGTGAATTATGTATTTTGATGCATGTTTACATTTATGTAATAATGCATGATATTATTGTATAGTGTTCTGTTGTTTGTATTCCTCCCCACTAAGCGTTATCGCTTAGCACGGGTTCTTTTCCAGTGTAGGTGGCAGGACTTTGGATTTTCGTTCGAGTCGCGCATCTGCAGGCTGGCCACATAGGAGTAGAGTTATTTATTTTTGTCTCCTCCTGTATTCTTTTTGTATATGTATTATTTTTGTAAAGGATTTTTGATGTAATCTCTTAGATATTGTATATAACTATATTTTGATTATATATGAAACATGATTTTCTATTATTATTGTTAGTGAATGCTTCCGCTTAGTGCATGTATGTTTTGTTATGCATGTATGTTTGCCGTGTCGTGGGTGAGTGTCGGTAGCGCACCCGGCATCCTTCCAACGGGGGCATCGGGGTTGTTATAGGTACGGTCTCTTATGCGTTGTGACCCCTCCGTTCGGTCACGAAAACACTCACACAAGGTAAATCATATTTAAACTCCAAACAAAAAATAACAATAAAAATGTTAGTAATAATTCCAAAATTAACCAAATAAACATAAAGACACGATAAATATAAAACATGTTTGACACATATGTATGAAAAAAAATGGGTTAAATTAGACATGTTACTTTAATATACAAATAACTCAAATGTGAAGGAAAAAAATTAATCATGCAAAAAAATATAATAATGATAACAATGAAATGATAGCAACGGACAATAACAATGATAAAATAATAACGTTAATAAAATAATAAAATGATAACAACATCAATAATAATAATAATAACGATAATAACAATAAAGATAATGATGATAATGCAATAATAAAATAAATAATAATAATAATAATATAAATAATAATAATATTATTAAAATAATAGTAATAACAGTAAAACTAAAATGGATACAAAATAATAAAATAAATAATAATAATAATAATAATAATAATAATAATAATAATAAAGTAAATGATAATATTAACAGTACAATAATCATGACATTAATAATAATAACAAAGTAATAGCAACTGTAATAATAATAATAATAATAATAATAAAGCAATAGTAATGACAACGGTAGCAAGAATGACAAGTACAGTAGCAAGAATAACAAGTAACAATAGCAACAATATGATATTAACAATAAAGGCTAAACAACATTAGTAATAATAATGAGGACGATAAATAATAACATTGACAATAGCATTATTGACAAGATAATGGCAAATAAAATAAGGTGGTAAAAATGGGTACAAGAATGTTTACCCTCATAATTCATAGAGTGGAAATAGGATGTCTCAATCCATCTCCCTTATCAAGTTTGCGGTGATAAACACCAAAAATATTTATGAACACTTAAGTTTTTAACACAAAAGACTCAAGAAAATAAAATTGAAAAATAATTTTTTAATGGGATGCCCAAATCGAAGAAATTAATTTTTCTCACTCAGGTTAATCCAAGAATAAAATCTTTTAGCAAAAATCTCAAAATTTAAGGAAGAAGAAGAATTAATTTTTTGCTCTCTCGTTTGCCTCCCTTTTTCCTCAGCAAGTAGCTCTATTTTTCCTCTCAAGAAGCAGCTCCCTGGGAAATGAAGGCCAATTTCCCTTTTATGTTCTTCATCTCCCGAAATGAAAAAAAACCAAACTAACTTTTTTAAATTTATTTTTCAAAAAAAAATTAAAACGTGAAATAATCTAATTTTTTTACTATCCCAAAACTGTTTTTTGCTTGTGTGAAAGGGACAGGGCAAGGAGTGCCCGCAAGTGGAGTGCCGCATGCGAGGTGCGGCCGTCGGAAGGCCATTAGGTGCGGCCTCCCCTGTGCCGCCTTCGCATAAGGGCCGTACATCTTCCCATGAGGGATGTGCGGCCTTCACATGGAAGGCCGTACATGGCCACAAAGTAACTTTTTTTTTAAAATAAAAAATATAAAATATACAATTTTTTTATATAAAATTAAAACTTCCAACTCTTTTTTTATTTTTAATTTTTTTTTAAAATATATATTTTTTATTTATTTTCTAAAAGACAATTTTGACAAGAAAACGATCGATCCTTACTTTTTTGCTGACGAATCGGTCTTTATTTTCATCATTGGGTAATCCTGATCTCGGATCGCCTCAGGACTCGGTGTCTACATCCTCCTTTGTGTAAATTATACTGTTTGTCTTTGAACAATGATGCGTATAGGATTAAAAATATATTGATTCATATAATTCAACATAGTGAAATGAGGATGTGTTTGATGAGCTATATCCATGTATGCAAGATATTGAGTGTTAAGATATTATTTTCTTTGTATATATGGATGTTACGTAATGCGAATAATTGAACAATAATTGGATAAATAATTTAGCCTGCAAGTCGAGTAGTGGATAGATAGGCATACCTATAGGGTCTAAGTGCTGCAGCCGAAGCATTTGATTCCTTTTAGAATCCCCAATGCTTGTTGAATCCTTTTTAGGTTCACTAAAGTGCTTATTTATATATATTACTTATTATTTTTGTACCTACTGGTACTGATGCAAAAGTGTGTATCTTAGGATATAAAAATGTGATTGCGGTAATCCCGACTACTGATGCAATACCCGTTATCTGCGTCTATGCATTGTAGGCAAGGCAAAATTCTAAACAAATTATAATCAGCAAGTGAATGATATGTGATATGAGAATGTGAATGTGATTCATTATAACATTGCCATGCTATAATGTGATATTGGAATATGACATTCTAATGATCATATATGTACATCAAATCCTACTCAATGCTATATTTATGAAGCATGTAAATGATGAGGCTTAAAAATAAAGCATGTATCTATTATTGCATTAAGATTGTTGTATGTATGTATATATGGTATGTTGTTTCCCCACTGATCGTTGTTGCTTGGCACGAGTTTTTAATCTGTGTAGGCTCCGAAGCGAAGTGTAACTGAAGGACGGTCCCGAATCTTCCATTGGTCAACACTAGGATCCTCTACTTAGTGTAGGTTTTGGTATTTTGTATTATGTATTTTGTAAATGATAGTTTTGCCATATAAGGAGATATAATGTAACAACTAAACATGGGTTGTAATGTAAGTTTACTATATACATGAATGAGTATGAGTATAAGTTTTGGAATGTTTCCACTGCGTGTAAAAATAATTTGTTAGTTCAGGATTTCTGCATATGATTCAAATGTATGCGTTACGCTAGGTGATGCGAAGCGTGTTGTGTAATATCGTGTGTGACGACCATCTTCGATTGCCGCAGCGAAGCTGCGTGAGCAGTCAAGGATGGGCATTGACTTGTGCATGTTTCAGATGTGGGAGTACTGAGCACTTCTTGGCTAATTGTCCTAAAGCCTATGAAGTAACAGGGAATCAATAAGAAGCTAGTAAGGGTGGATCTAATTTGCCTCTAGTTAACCATGGAAGAGGCAGAGGACGTGGTATAGGTAGCTAGTCCAGAGGTAGTATAGTGTTAGAATTTGTTGATTGACCAACTACAGCACCAGCAAGGGCATATGCTATGAAGGCTCGTGAGGAGCAGCATGCACCAGAGGTCATAGCTGGTACATTTATACTCTTTCATATGGAAATGTTTGCTTTAATTTACCCTGGATCTACGCATTCATATGTATGCTCTAAGAAATTATATAATAAGATGACTGCTTTTAATCACTTAGATTATGATATATGCGTAACCAGCTCAATGGGAAATAGTGTTAATGTGAATAAAGTGTTTAGAGATTGCCCTTTAGTGGTGCAAGGTCAAGTCTTTCCTGTAGATTTGATTGAGTTGCCTTTTGATGAGTTTGACCTGATTTTTGGCATGGATTGGCTAAGTAAGCACCAAGCTATAGTTAACTATAGAAAGAAAATAGTTGTGCCTTGTTGTTCAGGACAGTCTAAGGTGATTGTGAGGGGTGTATGTTCTAATCCTTTAGTGGATGCAATTTCTGCTATGTAAGCGTATCGGTGTCTGAGGAAAGGATGTGAGGCTTTCTTAGCCCCTGTGTCAGACTCAAAGAGGGAACAAGTTAGAATACAAGATATACCGGTAGTGAAGGAGTTTCCTGATGTGTTTTCAGAAGAATTGGTCGGTATACCAACTGTAAGGGAAGTGGAGTTGTCAATTGAGATTGTGTCAGGTACAGCACCTGTGTCTAAGACAGCTTATCGAATGACTCCTACTGAGTTGAAAGAACTAAAGACTCAGTTGCAAGAGTTATTAGATAGGGGTTCTATAAGACCAAGTGTATCGCCGTGGGGAGCTCCAGTGTTGTTTGTTAAGAAGAAGGATGGTACAATGAGAATGTGTATTGATTACAGATAACTCATTAATGTGATAGTGAAGAACAGATATCCTTTGTCGAGGATTGAGGATTCGTTTGACTAGTTGAAAGGAGCTAGTGTGTATTCTAAGATTAATCTGAGATCTGGATAGTATCAGTTACAAGTGAAGAAGGAGGATATACCGAAGACTACATTCAGGACACGGTATGATCATTACGAATTTTTAGTAATACCATTCGGGTTGACCAATGTGCCTGTAGCATTTATGGATTTGATGAATAGAGTGTTCAGGCCGTATTTGGATCAGTTGGTGGTTGTGTTCATTGAAGACATACTTTTATATTCGAAGAATGAGAAAGAACATGAGCAGCATCTGAAAATAGTGCTTTAGACTTTGAGGGAGCATCAGTTGTATGATAAGCTCAGTAAGTGTGAATTCTGGGTTCAGGAAGTGTCCTTTTTAGGTCATATTATTTCTTCTGAGGGTATTAAAGTTGATCCAGCTAAGGTAAAAGCAGTTGTGAATTGGAAACTGCCAAGAAATATGCCTGAGATTAGGAGTTTCTTGGGTTTAGCGGGTTATTATTGGCGCTTTGTGAAAGGATTTTCAGTTATAGCTTTTTCGCTTACCAAGTTGCTTCGTAAAGGAGTTAAGTTTATATGATCAAATAAGTGGCAAGCTAGCTTTGAACAGTTGAAAAAGATACTTATTGAGGCACCAATTCTGACTCAACCTATTTCTGGCAAGGAGTACGCTATGTATAGCGATGGTTCTGGAATTGGATTGGAATGTGTGTTAATGTAGGATGGGAAAGTGGTCGTTTATGCTTCGAGGCAGTTGAAACTGCATGAGCAGAATTATCTGATACATAATTTGAAATTAGCTACAGTAGTGTTTGCTTTTAAAATTTGGCGTCATTATTTGTATGGTGAGAAGTGTAAGATTTTCAGTGATCATAAGAGTCTCAAGTACTTGCTCACTCAGAAAGAGTTAAATTTGAGATAGAGGAGATGGCTTGAATTGTTTAAGGATTATGACTGTATTGTGGATTATCATCCTGGTAAAGGTAATGTGGTGGCTAATGCGTTGAGTAGGAAGTCAGTTTCGATTTTGTCACTGCAGCGAGCCAAATGGAGATTTGCTTCGGATGGAGCTTTAGTGGCTCAGTTGAAAGCAAGACCTAGTTCGAGGTGCGAGATAATGAATGTGTAGAAAAGCGATCCTAAGTTGAAACAGATTTTCCAGTCAGTCAGAAATGGTGATAAGATTGACTATTCAGTAGATAAAGAGGGTGTTCTGTATTACCGAGATTGATTATATGTTACAAGTGATAAAGAGTTGAGAAAGAAGCTTTTGCATGAAGCTTATAATACAGTTTTTACTATGCATCCAAGTGGCAATAAGATGCATCAAGACTTGAAACAGTTTTACTGGTGGCCTGGTATGAAGAGAGATGTGGTGGAGTATGTTTCTAAGTGCCTAACTTGTCAGCAAGTGAAAGCAGAACAACAAGTTCCATCGGGTCTGTTCAATCGTATACAGATTCCACGGTGAAAATGGGATAACATTACTATGGATTTCATCATTGGTCTTCTAATGCCATCAAGACAGCACGATTCAATATGGGTAATAGTTGATTGATTTTCCAAGTCAGCTCACTTTATACCGATTCAACTTGATTGCACTATGGATCGGTTGGCTGAGCTGTATGTGAATGAAATTGTGCGACTACATGGTATTCCTTTGTCCATAGTATCAAATAGAGATCCAAGATTTACTTCTAAGTTTTGGAAGGGTTTGCAATCAACACTAGGTACAAGATTGCATTTTAGTACAACTTTTCATCCGCGAATTGATAGACAGTCAAAAAAGGGTAATTCAAGTGTTAGAAGATTTGCTTCGAGCCTGTGTTTTGGATTTTTCTAAGAGTTGGGATAAGTACATTCCATTGATGGGATTTCGTACAATAAAAGTTATCAAGTGAGTATCTGTATGGTGCCGTATGAAGTCCTTTATGGTAGAAAGTGTTGGACTCCTTTGTGTTCGACAGAATTGAATGAGCATAAGATCATTGGCTCGGATTTGGTAAGAGATACAAAAGAGAAAGTGAAGATCATTCAATAGAGGTTGAAAGCTACTAGTGACAGGCAAAAGTCTTTTAGAGACTTGAAAAGAAAAGATATTGAGTTTGAAGTGGGATAAGGTTTTTCTGAAAGTGTTTCCTTGGAGAAAAGTGCTTCGGTTTGGAAGGAAAGGGAAATTGAGTCCGAGGTTCATTGGACCGTATAAGGTGTTAGAATGAGTTGGAACAGTGTTATACCGATTAGCCTTTCCTCCGGCGTTGGCTAAGCTTCACGATGTCTTCCATGTGTCTATGCTTCGAAGATATTATTTAGATGAGTCACATGTTCTAGCTGTGCAAGATGTGCAAGTGCAACTTTCTCCTATGATGAGAAGCTTAAGGCAATATTGGCAAAGGAAGTAAAGCAATTTTTGAATAAGCAAGTTCCGTTAGTGAAAGTGCTTTGGCAGCATCATGGGATAAAGGAAGCGACATTGGAACCGAAAGCAGCATTGCGAGATCAGTATCCTCATCTGTTTAATTCAGGTATGAATTTCGCAGACGAAATCCTTTTTAGGAGGGAAGAGTTGTAATGGCCCAAAATATACCCTAGTAGTAATTTGGTCTAATTAGGGTAATTGGGTAAGTTTAATTTGAGTTCGCTAATTTTTGATTGAAATTGAGGACCCAATTACATAAAATAAAATAAGTTTAGTGGCCATAAAGTAATTGTGCATAATTAAGTTAAGTGAAGGATTAATTAGTGTTAAGTGTGATTAACTTAATCTAATCATGTTTAAGGGAAAGATGGTGGAATCCAAGTGTTGGGTGCTGGCCTTGCCACCTCAACTTTTTACATGTTACATATATAGAGAAAATATGAGTAGGACAAGATAGAATTTAGATCATTTTTCTCTCTTTTGATTCGGTTACCTTCACCCATTTCTGTTCTCTCTTGGTTCTTCGTCTTCTTCTTCTTCACCCGTTCTTCATCTTCTTTAGTTTAATCCATTGGATCTCTGTTGATTAAGTAGCATTCTGAGTTGTATTCTTGGATCAAGGTAAGTGGTTAGTTTAGATTGTTCTTCTTCTTCTTCTCCCTTTTCTTTTGATTTGGATGGGATAATGATCATTTGTTCCAATTTTGCAAATTGGACTTCGATTGTAGTGGTTGAGCCGAGAAAAGTCAAATGAAAGGAAAAGGTGGGAGAACCTAGTGCCAAGTGAGCTCAAAGGAGCAAAGGGTAGTAAATTTTGGGAAACTCTATTTTTGAGTTTTAAATTGATGATATATGAACTTCAAATTTGCATGTTTCTATTGTATGTGCAATTGAATTAAGAATATGTAGTTACGTGTTGTGATGAGCTTGATGAGCTAATTTGTCTGTTATGAGATTATTGATTAAGCTTGTAACCCTATTTCGATAAATTGAGAAACTATTAGTAATTTGTGAATGAATGGATACTTAATGTGGTATTGAACATGCCGAGGTGTTTATGTGTATGTCAAGGTAGTTTTGTATGAGTTTGGAGTATTGGATATTCCAAATTAGTAAGTTCAAGCTCGATTAGCTTGACATGGTAAAACTGGTCTTATAGGGTAAATTGACCTACTAGAATTTTTTATGTTATAACTTGAGTTGTATAACTCTAAATTGAATGAGGTTAATGGGATTAGGTTCCTAAGATATGTGCCTTTAATTGCTATAGAAATGGTCATATGTATTTGGGGACTCAAAGGTCTTCAAAAGTGCACCTAAGTTTAGTTAAATCCTGTAGGAGTGCCTTTGAAGCAAGAGGTATTTCATTGGCCATAACTCCTTAATCTTAAGACAAAAAATAATGAGAATTGTGCTGTTGTAGATTTAACATGTAGATTAATAATTGGGTTGAAGGTCTTAATGACAGAAGTTGATGTTAGGATGTTTGGAAGTCTTTGGTGTGGTTTTGGCGAAGTGTATGAGAAAGAGGTTTGTGGATTGGAGCCTTGAACATGTAGTTCAGGTTCTGTCGTGAGCGCGACAGGGGTCGTGAGCGCAACAGAATGCTCTGATAAGCAAAGTTACTAGCATGTGATCTGTCACGAGTGCAAGTGTGACATAACCGAATGGTTGGTTTTGTCGCGTGCGTGAGTTGTACCGCGAGCGCGACAAAAGGGGTTGTTGAGGTTTTTCGTGAGCGCGACAGAGTCTCAAGTTTGGGACATTCTCTAATGGTCCTCCTTTGTGTTAATTATACTATTAGTTTTTGAACAATGATGCATATAGGATTAATAATGTATTGATTCATATAATTCTACATAGTGAAATCAGGATGTGTTTTATGAGCTATATCCATGTATGCAAGAGATTTTATGTTAAGTTATTATTTTGTGTGTATATATGGATGTTACATAATGCGAATAATTGAACAATAATTGGATAAATAATTTAGCCTGCAAGTCGAGTTGTGAATAGATAGGCATGCCTACAGGGTCTACGTGCTGCAGACGAAGCGTTTGATTCCTTTTGGAATCCCCAATGCGTGTTGAATCGTTCTTGGGTTCACTAAAGTGCTTATTTATATATATTACTTATTATTTCTGTATTTATGGGTACTGATGTGAAAGTGTGTGTCTTTAAATACAAAAATGTGATTGTGGTACTCCCGAGTACTGATGTGATACCCGTTATCTGTGTCTATAAATTGTAGGCAAGGCAAATTATAAAAAAATTATAATGAGCAAGTCAATGATATGTGACATGAGAATGTGAATGTGATTCTGTGACGTGCGCCGGGCCCCGCGGAGCGCCCTTTTGACCGCCCGCTTTAGGTCGATCGGGCAAATTGGGGGTCCATTGACATCTTGCAACGAATTGCAAGTGCGTCTATTTTGAGCAATAAGGAGGTTTCATGGAGTCGCCACCCAATAAAACATTGGGAAAGTTCCTCTCGCCTCGGAGAGCCTAAGACAGCGCATATATCCATTTTAGGCAAGCCAAAGGGGTCTTGGAGGCAATCATCCCAATAAAACATCAAGAATGACCCTCTAACCCTATGGAGCCTAGGATTATTATTTAAGTCTTTAAATGGGACACAAGAGGTGTCTTGGAGGTTCCAATGAGTGATCGAAAAGACCTCTCGCCTCGTTGAGCCCAAAGACCAGAGTTGGGTACGGGACTTCTCATCTATTTCTACCTTGATTAATTTTACGATTAAGTTTTGAGTTTATTAGTTCGCTCTCTCTCCACACAATGCAATTAAAGACACAAGTATTCATGTTAAAAGCATTAATAAATAAATAAATAAAATAAAACGAGAATGGCTACATAAAAAATAAAGTACAATAACACTAGGAGCGGAATACAACTCCCATTTGTAAAAATGCAATACATACATAAATCGGAAAATTCATTTACTTTGAGGACTTTTGTCTCGCATGCATTTATTATGAAAATGATCTTTATTGTGATGTTTTCATTGGATGAAAAATAGGACATTGGGTCCATGAATTTATAAAAAAAACTCAATATTAATTACTATAAAACGTTAGTCTATTTTTATTTAACACGGGATAAAACAATTTATCACGTGCATAGAATAATGAATAAATAAATAAATATTAAATAATCAAATAAATAAGTAAATGAATAAATAAATGAATGAACGAATAAATAAGGGATGAGGGATTAAACGAAGTCCTCCCAGCATGGCAAATCTCCCCTCAAGCTCAAAGCATTCAAGGAATAAACAAAATCTCACAAGATAAATCAATAAATATTAATATTAACAAAATCAAAGCATAGATAAATATAATATAAGTTCAAACTCAAAGCTGAGATAATAAAAAACTATTGACAAAAAAGAAGAGAAAATATTTGAAAAATAAGAGATATAAATAATAAAAAAGAATAAATAATAAAAGAAATAAGAGAATTTGGAAAACTGTAGATAGAAACCAGGGACGGCCTTACTTGACTGACCGACGAGCGTCTCTAGGGGCGACCGGCGGGCTACATACCGTTGCCCAACTGAGAGACGGGCTCAACAATAGTGACCGGCGGGCAATAACGACGTCATTTACGTGCCGTCGCTCAACCGAGAGACGGGCGTCGGTGGCCTTATAGCCCGTCAGTCACTACTGTTCCTCAAATGGACAGCAAAAACCAACTTTTTCTCAAACAAAGTAATTTTTCCACCTCAAAATTCAAAAAATAAATGCAAATAATAAAAAATAAGCTAAATGAAATATATGCCCAGAATAATTACCCTCAGATTTACCTTTTAGGATGGATTTTCTGAAGATTTCAACCTCGCACGTTTCGTGAGAAATGGGTGAAAACCAAGAAAATAAAGTTTAGATTTTTTTTCTTCTTGATTTTCACAAAAATGGTCAACAATTGGAATCAAATTTAGTGGAAACTAATCGATTTTAGCTTCCTTGAATTAATTTGATTCACCAAATAAAATAAAGTGAAAAGAAAAATTTTGAGAGATGAGAAGAGCGCTAGAAAATGGGTTTTTTAGGTAGGAAAATAGCCAAATTCGTCTAACCCCAAAAATAGGTGAAGAAAAGCTTTTTATAATTTTTGAATGACCGATGGCCGTTGGAAACCCACCGACGGGCGTCGGTTAAATCCTATTTCCAGTTGGAAATAGGATTCAACCGACGGGCGTCTAAGCCATAGACGGGCGTCGGTTAAATCCCTTTTCTAAGAGGAAACAAGATTCCACCGATGGGCGTCGGAGGCTCACAGACAGGCGTCTGTGCAAGGGCACGTGTCTGTCCCTCATCTCACCAATGGGCCATCTGTGACGTACGCCGAACCCCGTGGCCTCCCGAGGGCCCACTTTAGGGCGATCGGGATGGGATTCATTAAAACTTGTAAGGTATTTACAAGTGCGTCTATATTGGGCAACAAGGAGGTTTCTTGGAGTCGCCACCCAATAGAACATTGGGAAGGGTCGTTTAGCCTCAGTGAGCCTAAGACGGCGCATACATATCCATCTTGGGTAAGCCAGAGAGATCTTGGAGGTCTCAGCCTCTACCCCCTGGAGCCTAGGATTTGTAAATTTAAGTCTTTTGGTGGGACTCAAGAGGTGTCTTGGAAGTGCTAGACCTCTCGCCTCATTGAGCCCCAAAGACCAGAGTGAGTTCGGGACTTCTCATTTATTTATACCTTGATCAATATTATGATTAAGTTTTGAATTCATTATTTCACCAACTTTCCACATGATGCATTTAATTAAGGCGCAATCATTCACGACAAAAGCAATAAGTAAAGCATTATTAAAATAAACATTCTCAAAATAAATTACAATAAAACTAGGGGCGGAATACAACCCCCATTGTAGATAAAATACAAATCATGCATAAATCAGGGTATTCATTAATGATGATGACATTGGTCCTCGCATGCATATTTATTATAAAACAATTTTGATGTGATGGTTTTATTTTGGATGGAGAAAATTGAGACATTGGTCCCATTTTTATTTAGGAAAAATTTCAAATTAATTAATAAAAAAAAAGTTTAGTGACTTTCTTTCTAGTGGGCCTAAATAAATAATTTTACATGAAAATTACATGGCAAAAATAAATGAAAAAGCCAAAATAAATAAATATTACAAACGAAGAAAATAAACATGTAACCCGAACGAGCATCTTGGATCTACCCGTGTGCTCGCAAAAATGTCCAAGCAAAAAATGAGATGTGAAATAAAATAAAACACAAATAAAAATAATGTTAGTAATTGAATCAATTAAAATCAATTAAATATAAAACAAATGATAAAATAAAATAAAATGAGATAAAATGAAATGATATCAAAATCATAAATGAATTAAAATGTTATCAATTTAAAGTAAATGAGAAAAAATGTGTTGTGAACAACAAATGGATTAAATGAAGTGATTGGAATAAAATATAACATGTTAATGAATTAATTTGTAAAAATATGAACATGACAACAATAATGATGAAGATAATCAAATCAATGAATATATAAAATAATAAAGGAAAAAATAATAAAATAAATGAATTAAAGAATGACAAAAACAATTAAATGAACAACATGATTAATTAATGTAGTTACAATTAATTTAAAAAATTTACATGGTAAAAATATCTATTAAAATGAATCTATTAATTACATGTTAAAAATAATGATGAGTTAAAATGAAATAAATTAATTACATGTTAAGAATTAAAAGAAAACAATATTTACATGTTAGAAATGATAAGAAAATCAATGTTTATATGAACAAAATAATATATTAACATATTAAATTAAAACAACTATAAAAGCAATGGAATAAATGAATAAGTAAATGAAAATAATAAAAATAATAATAATATACACGAATAAGAATAAAATCATACATAAACAAGTTAAATAAAACAAATCTGAAATAAAATAAATAAATGAAGTTAATAAAAATATACATGAATAAATTAACATGAACAAAAATAATAAAAAGAACAAGTCTGAAATGTTTACCCTCAGAGTTTCGGATTCGATGAAGGTAGAATGATGATTGATTTCTTTATTCTTGATTTGCAATATTAGAGTATAATAATAAAAATGTTGGAATTTCATTCCAAGAAATGTCGTCAGTCACTACTGTTCCTCAAAAGGACAGCAAAAACCAACTTTTTCTCAAACAAAGTAATTTTTCCACCTCAAAATTCAAAAAATAAATGCAAATAATAAAAAATAAGCTAAATGAAATATATGCCCAGAATAATTACCCTCAGATTTACCTTTTAGGATGGATTTTCTGAAGATTTCAACCTCGCACGTTTCGTAAGAAATGGGTGAAAACCAAGAAAATAAAGTTCAGATTTTTTTTCTTCTTGATTTTCACAAAAATGGTCAACTATTAGAATCAAATTTAGTGGAAACTAATCAATTTTAGCTTCCTTGAATTAATTTGTTTCACCAAATCAAATAAAGTGAAAAGAGAAATTTTGAGAGATGAGAAGAGCGCTAGAAAATGGGTTTTTTAGGTAGGAAAATAGCCAAATCCGTCCAACCCCAAAAACATGTGAAGAAAAGCTTTTTATAGTTTTTGAATGACCGACGGCTGTCGGAAACCCACCGACGGGCGTCGGTTAAATCCTTTTTCTAGTTGGAAACATGATTCAGCCGACAGGCGTCTAAGCCACAGACGGGCGTTGGTCAAATCCCTTTTCCAAGAGGAAATAGGATTCCACCGACGGGCGTCGGAGGCTCACAGACGGGCATCTATGCAAGGGCACGTGTCCGTCCCTCATCTCACCAATGGGTCGTCCCTCAAAAGGAGAGACGGGCTCCCCAGGGAGCGACGGGCTGGTCTCCGGTGGAGGAAAATTCCCTTTTTTACCCCAAAGCTCCCAATTTTCTTTTTCTCATTGCCATGAATAAAGAAACCACATTTCTCATAATCTAGAGGGCCAAAATCTACGAATCTCAACCATTCATTCGGACTCGGGCATCGATTTCTTCATCGGGTAATCTCTGATCTGGACCGCCTCGGGACACGGTGCTTAGAGATTCGTTATAACATTTTCATGTTATAATGTGATATTAGAATATGACTTTCTAATGATGATATATGTACATCAAATCCTACTCAATGCTATATTTATGAAGCATGTAAATGATGAGGCATGAAAATAAAGCATGTATCTATTCTTGCGTTAAGATTGTTATATGTATGTGTATATGGTATGTTGTTTCCCTACTAAGCGTTATCGCTTAACACGGGCTTTTAATCCGTGTAGGTTCCAAAGTGAAGCGTAACTGAAGGATGGTCCCGCATCTTTCATTGGTCAACACTAGGATCCGCTACTTAGTGTAGGTTTTGGTATTTTGTATTATGTATTATGTAAATGATAGTTTTTGGCATGTGAAGAGATATAATGTAACAACTGAACATAGGTTGTAATGTAAGTTAACTATATACATGAATGAGTATGAGTATAAGTTCTGGAATGTTTCTGCTTGCTTGTAAAAATAATTTGTTAGTTCAGGATTTCTGCATATGATTCAAATGTATACGTTATGCCAAGTGATGCAAAGAGTTGTGTAATGTTGTGTGTGACGACCATCTCTGATTGCCGCAGCGAAGCTGTGGGAGCGGTTGGGGGATGGGCGTTGCATATCTTATGTGAGATTTTAAAGAAAGAAATGAGTATAATTAATATAACATGAAAGGGTTAAGAATGAGAGTTGAACGATTTTTATTTAACATTGTTATATCTCATTTATATTTGTATGATAAAAGATGCATGTTTTATTTTGACGACTTCTATGAGGGGTCGTCTTCTTTATATTCTTTCCCCACTAAGTTAGAAAGCTTGGCATGGACTTTTATCCCAGTTGGTTTAAGAGTATTTAATCAGTGTCAGGGATAATCTACATATCAGAAGTCCAGCACAAGAAAAGAATTTGTGAGTATGAAGGTTTTATATGTTGTAATTATACTTATGATATGTACGTACTTACACTACAAAAAAAGGAAATTAGCAACGGCAAATTCCATCGCTAATTTTGAAAATTCTGACACTAATTACTTTTAATGAAACAATGACTGATCGTCGCAAATAGCTCCGTCACAAGGAATTTTGTGACAAACATAAAATCGTCCCTAAAAATAGCAGCGGATAATTTTGTCGCTAAAAACAAAAATTCTGTCACTAAATAACCCTTAAAATTGGTTGCCCAAGAATTAAAAAATTATTAGCGACATATTTTTTCGTCGCTAAATTCAGTCTCAAAACAACATTTTTATATTGCCACACAAAAAAAGGAAATTAGCGACGAAAAATTTCGTCGCTAATAGTGCAAATACCATTGCAATTTAATTTTAATATTTTATTATTATTATTATTATTATTATTATTATTATTATTATTATTATTATTCCCAATCTAATTTTATTATTATTATTCTTATTGTAAAATCCAAAAGTTAATTTATATAAATAATAATTCTCCAATATTATTAATTTAAAAAATATAATACCATAGAAGTACATCAAATTGAATCAGTACTTAAAAAGTACTTACAAAAAATAAATAATTGAAGCTAAATAGTGCTAATTAGAACTAGGTGGATATGAGGGATAACATGATGAAGTTGTATAAGCTGCAAGTGGTTGTGCATAAGGAACTTCAGTTACTAGAGGTATTGCCGAATATGATGAGACGTGTCGAGCATATGGTGGAGCTGAAGAAGCAGCGCTTACAGCCTGGTTCAGCAATATAAAACATAATGATTCAATATGTGAATGTTTTAACACAGAAAAATTTGTATGATAGATTAATTATTCTTTCCGTCGGCAATTTTAAAAAGCTAATAAAAAAATTAAATAAAACATCAAAATAGCAAAAAAGAATGAATAATTTGTCTATTGTTGTTTTCTTTTTGTTTTAAATTCTTAAAGCACTTAACTAACACAAATTAAAAAACTACATTAAAGTTCCATAGTACACTACGTGACCATTATCAATTAGATCATAAAATGTTATCAACTGCATCCATTTCTGAATGTCCTTAAATAAGTTCCTTTAGTATAAACCCATTCATGAAAGTTTTGTTTAACTTAAAGTTTCAAAAGTTTGAACCGTAACCTAATATGAACTTGCTAAACTTTGAAATGGAATATAATGTATAACCATCTCACAAATAAATTAGTCTATTGAGAGGATGTAGCTTGCTTCATGCTCAAAGTTATACTAGTAGCTTGCACAAGTAGGACAGCAGGAGAAAGATGAGGTATAATAATCTCACAACATATAGAGTTTAGAGTTTAGACTCATAGTCATAACAATTAGTCTGTTGAACTTTCAAAATGGAATTTAATGTACTACAATCTCACAAGTAAATTAGTCTGTTGAGACGACTTAGCTTGCATCATGCTTAAAGTTATACTAGTAGCTTGCATAAGCAGGAGAGCAGGAGAAAGATTAGCTAAATAATTTTCTCATTACCAGAATATTAGCACCAAGGCTAGTTCTAACAGCATATAGAGGAGCTTATGGATACTGATAGTTTATATGAGCAATGATACTCCTTAAATCCTCTGTCCACCCACTATTATAGAAGCAATTATATAAATTATATCAAGATACCTGGTTAGTTAATAGTTCTAACAAAATATCTTTCAACATAAAGACAAGCATTGTATGTACACAAATGAAAGATACATTTTAAATGATAAACAAAAACATGTTCTATTAATATAAAATGGTCATGTTTATTGATCAGCCATACCAAGATAGCTTTGCTAAAAATGAAGAAGAAAACTTCATTGACCTCATGATCCCCTAATAAAATATTCACACACAAAACTAGATAAAGAGCAAAGCATGAGGTAAACATGCCGATAAGTCAACAATTTTAAACAGTATCATCCACGAACCACTACAGATCTTCCAATTATTGATAATATTAAATATAATGACTTCTTATAAGAGTGAATTCATAAGCAAGATATTTATGAGGGGGAATAATGACAACTTAAAGTGAATGCATGTGTACACACCAGGTCTCACGGTAGCCCAAATCAGAGTTACCCGATGAAGATATCGATACCTATTCCACAGTTAAAGGAGTGAGGTTGTAGGCCGTCGCCCTTGAAATTCAAAAATTTTAGGGACATTGGTGACCAAAACTCCTTTTTCGTCGAAATGAGCTTTTTCGTTTAAGAAAATTGTTTTTTGGGTTTACCAATGCCCGTTGGTCAACCAAGAGCCCGTCGCTTGCGCTCGAGCAACGTCTGTCTCTCATGAGTGGGTGCCCATCGCCCGTATAAGCAAGGGACGCCCATCGCCTAGTGCGAGCAGGTGCCTGTCATTCGTGCAAGTGAGGGACGCCCATGGCCTAGCACGAGCGGGTGCCCATCACTCGTGCAGGTGAGGGATGCCTGTCCCTCGCGCAAGTAGGTGCCCGCAGCTCAAAAGACCAGGCTACCCCTTTGACCGACCCTCGTCGATCGGTACCTGGCGGCGTTTTGGTGGATAAATTCCAATTTTCTTAACGTTTATCCTTAGGATAAATATCAAAGATTTGATTTTACCTTCTAAAAGATTATTTGAATTCAAAAAGATTTTGTTTATCTTCTAAAAGATAATTTGAATTCAAAAAGATTTGATTTTATCTTCTAAAATCTAGTTTGAATTCAAATAGATTTGATTCTTTTTCAAAATCTAATTTGAATTCAAAATGATTTGATTTTATCTTCTAAAATCTTTTCGAATTCAAAAAAAAAGATTTGATATCTATCTCTAATAATAATTTGAATTTTAAAAAGATTTGAATTTTTTATCCTTATCTTTAGTTAGCTTATGAATAGCAGGCTGAGGATCATGGATTGCGGTTGGAGATTTTCACAAGCAAAATTTTCATATCGAATTTTTTCCTTTCAAAACTCTTCAAAAAAGAACTAGGAATGACCCGAGAAAGAAAAATCAATTTTCTTCACTCGATCTGTCTTTCTAAAGATTAGAAACTATTGTAGAAGTGAAATCGAGAAAGAGATATAAATTCTTTCCTCTTGATTTACCTTCTAAAAATTTCAAATTATTTGAAAAGAACAATTTTTCTAGGAGAAATTGTCTTTGACAATCTTCATTGGTCAATCGATCCTTGTAGAGTTTAAGGGAGATCTATGCGACTTTCACCTTTCGAAAATTAATATTCCGAAGGTAAACATTATGGACTAGTCATTCTTGTGGTGATTTCAATACTTTTAGTATAAGGCATACGAACTGACTTTGAAACATGAATTAATTCATTTTAAATAACCCATTTTATCGCTTTATTCGATTTGTTGATAATTTATCGTATGAAAAATGAATTAAAGAGGTGACAATTTTAATTCTAATTATTTTCTTTTCATTTTTTTAAGTCTTAAGGTGACCGACGGGCTGAAGGCCCCACCGACGGCCGTCACTCAAGCGAGCGATGGGTCACGGAGTGCCTCTTCTACTAGTCGATCATCCCAAGGATGGCCGTTGCTCGCTCCTCCTTGGCCATCCCTAGGTCTCTTTCTTTCTTTTTTGTTTGTTTTAATTCCTTTCTTTTATTCCTTCTTTCTATTAGCTTTAGATAATTCATTCTTAATCTTCTCTACCATTTCAATTATTTATTTTGCTCCTGACATTTTTTGTTGCTAACATTTTATTTTGTTCTTTTGAGTTTTACTTTCTTAAACCTTGAATGATGAAAATGGAGAATTAATTGGGATGGTTTTGAAGTATCACTTTGTTTCAATTTTTTTCACCCTTTTTTATTATAGCTATCTAATCTCTTCAATTTTTATGCATCATTATAAATGTCATTCTTTTTGTTCGTTAATAAAAGGCACCTAAGATTCTTACTGTTAAAATGAGTTTCGCTTAAAAAGGGGACTAATGCCCTGGTTTTCCTCTAAAATGCCGCTTTAAAATTGTTTTGATAACCATGTATGTGAGGGAACCAATGTTCTCGACTTGAATGAATATCCCGTTTGGTGGTTGATTTCCATTTTTGTTCATTTTGATTAGGGGTTGTATTCCACCCCTAGTTTTATTGTAAATTAATGCACTTTTATTTGCTCTATTCTGATTTTGTTTTATTTACCACTTTCATTACGTGCTTAGATTGCACTTTAATAATTGCACTAAATTGTATGAGAAAAGGAATGGAATTTTAATTTCAAAACTCAATTGTAACTTTAACCAAGGTATGAATAAGAGTGAAGTCCCAAACTCTCTCTAGTCTTAGGCTTCACAAGGTTAGATGAACCTTTCCAATGTTCTATTGGGAAGGGAATTCCAAAATATCTCCTGTTGCCCAAAATAGACTTATAAGCATCGTCTTAGGTTTCATGAGTTTAGATGAACTATTCCAAAGTTTTATTGGAATGGGAATTCCAAAATACCTCTTGTTGCCTAAAATAGACACACACATATTGTCGTAGGATCAGTGAGGCAAAATGAACTTTCCCAATGTTTTATTAGGTGATGACTCCAAAACACCTCTTGTTGATAGCCTTCTAATCCTTACAAGTTCTATGAACCTCTCTCGGACTCCCTAAAAGCGAGTTTTTGGGGCCTACGAGGCTCGGCGCACGTCACAGTGGCGACTCCACTGGGGACTACGAGACTTCGCTTCAAAAATACCTTGGTTAAAATGTATAATTGAGTTTTAATTAAAGATTTCATCCCTTTTCAAGCTGCATAGCATTTCATTAGAGCATTAGATCTACGCTAGTTTGGTCCCTCTTTAACCTCGGTGTGTTTCTAAAGCACAACTCTACGTTCACTCAATGTAGGCAACTGTTAGGAATAATCACCAGCCTAAGTCTAGTACCATTTGGTACATTAAATGAAGATCTAACCGGTCGCTATACTCATAACGAGCTAGACCCATTGGCAGGGATCATGCTTGGGTAGCCCAAAAGTATTATTACCCAGACTAAAGCCTTTGTAATGAAAATAGATACTTCCCCTAGGTGGTATGAACCATAATACAATGCTTATTGTATGGATCACTATGTGTTGGGAAAACCAAGATAAATTGGATGGTCACCTAATCAAAGGCTTTCATGCCCCGATAGGCCCACGCTGGTTTATTCGGACCGCCTAAATACACAATGACCAAGAGCCATGTGTATACGCTTCAAATTAGGAGATGTTATGCTGATGGTTTTTTACCGCACACAATATGTGTCCATTGGGTTCCCCGCTAACCCATGGGTTAAGCCAACATATGAAAGAGATAATGTGACCTCATGTGTGAGAGTAACAAGGTTGGAAGGATCTACTTGCTTGAATGTGGATGTAGATGCTGCATAAATCACGACCATGCATCATATGTCTTTCATGCATCATCCTAATAGACTATGTTTTGCAGCCATCATAGATCCATCAAGGTGGTCCAGAGGTCTCGCTGGATGACTTGCTAGAAATTCGTTCTTCAAATTGCCAGAAAGAGTAGAATACTCGGAATCACTTTCAGAAAGCAGCAAAGCTACCTCCTCCCAATTCTTAATAGAAAGCGATATGGTAAACCCACTAAGGGAAGCAAATGCCACTCGTGCCATGATTGCCGAGGAAGTAGGTAGGAGGCCAGAGGAATTTGAAAATCAGATGATGCCCATGATGTGGAACCTAATAGCGGTAATGGCACCACCTTTTGGGCCAAACCTAGTTGCCCCACTGTAGGACAAAATAAACTAGAGGCAATTAGGGAAGACCTAAGGAAGTACGTCCACCACCAGTAGATCTCAGAGCTTCTACATCCTCAAGCCAGAGAAGAGGTGCAGCTCACATACTGGAAGATAATTATGTAAAGGATGAGTATGAGGAACCCGTAGGGGTGAAGGGAAAGAAACCTCAGAAAGAAGAGGTATATGGAAGAAGATGAAAGAAAAGTTCGAGGCGATGTATCACCTATTGACAGTCGGGAAGGGGACAAATCCCGAGAATTAGGAGCTAGAGGGAAAGGATCTAATCCCTCAGAATTTCAAGATGCCTGATGTCTCAAAGTTTGACGACACTTCAGACCCCACTGCGCATGTGAAAGAATACTCCCTAGTAATGAAGGGTACAACCCTAATCAAAAGGCAAAAGGTAGAGTATTTCTACGTAAGTTTGACGGGCCCCGCAATTGACTGGTATCACGAGCTCGATAGGAGAACTAAAGAAGACTGGGATCTGCTGGCAGAAGAGTTCTTCAGGCAGTATTATTGCAGTACAAGAATGGAGGTAACTCTAAAAGATTTAGAGCTACTTCAGCAAATATTAGGGGAGTCACTCCATAAATACGTGACCCGATGGAGGAACCGTGTGATGGAGATGAAAAGAAAACACTCTAGATTAGATTAGGCTTTTTATTAATAATGCTAGCCCATATCTGAAAGATGGGTTGAAGATGAAGGGATTGAAGGACTGGGAATCTTTAAAGGATATAGTTATAGAAGCTGAGAGTGAGTACTTTGCAAGGAGAATGAGTAATGAGGCCTATGCTAAAAGGAGCAATAGTAGCCAGGGAGTGAGTAGACTAGCAAGCTCTAGCAGTGGTAGTAGGATAGGCAAGACAGCGGAGGTCTCAGCAACAGGAGTTGGTCAGAGGCACTTTTCAAACCTAAGGAGGTCTCTCTCATGGATGCTAAAAAGGATAATGGAGGAGGGAAAGTTACAGCCTTTAGCGCCTAGACCTGCCTAAAGCCAAGGACGATCGGGACATAAGGAGGATGAGTATTGCACATACCATCAACATACCGGGCATATTACTTACAGTTGCAAGACACTGAGGCATGCCATTTATGATCAGATTGATTCTAAACAGATCACTGATCTAGAAAAGAGAGGCAACCAGAAAAAGCCTAGGTATAATAATGTTCCCCCACTAGTTTTTATGATTAAATCAGGGTTACCCGAGTGGTACATGTTGAAATAGTTGTTTGGAGATGAAAACATTGCTATCACCTTCCTTGAGGAGGAAAGTGAAAAAGGGATTCCCGTGGCAACAATTGATTGTTGGTCCACTAGTGAAAGTGGAAGTGGAAGTGAAAATGATGATGACGAATTTGCTGACCCTTATGGTTCAAAAGATGAAGGAAAAGAGATCAGAGAAGAGAGCCAAAGTGGAAGGTAGTTTCGAAAGTGGAGAAGCTGCAATATCTCATGGCGGTATTCATGGAGAAGGAGCTAGAGGAGGATCAGGTGATGAAGCAGTTAAAAATGATTCTAGCTCAGGTATCGATATGGGATTTATCGAGACAATCCCCATCGCATAGGCAAAAGTTGGTAGCGGCCTTATGCGAGTCCACGGTGGCAACCACCATTTCCCCAACAAAGTTGTTGGAAATTGTGAAAGGGAGTGTCGGAGAAAATGTGGCTTACTCAAATAGTGATTTGCAAGTAGAAGGCCGTAACCATAACCACCCTATGTATATAAGGGCATAAATCAATGAAAAGCACACCACCTGCGTTCTGGTGGATGACGGTTGTTCTATAAACGTGTGCCCTCTGGTGGCAATGTCAGCTTTTAGAGTGTCGGAAGACATGCTAAGCAAGTTAGATCTTACGACTACGATAACTCCTGAAGGCAAGCATTAGGGACCTTCAAAGCAATGGTCAAGACCGGGCTGATAGAGACGGAGGTCAAGTTTGTAGTCCTTCCTATTCCAGTCAATTTTTTAGCACTGTTAGGCAGGCCGTGGTTCCATAAGTTCGTAGTGGTGCCACCTACTTTGAACCAAATAATGAAAACCCCACATAAGGGGCAGGTGGTGACGATCAGAGTCGCTAGGGAAAATCAGGTATCCATATTTGAGATTGCAAGGCAACCCTGCAATGGGTTTCATGTGGTTGTGATAAATGAGGCAGATGACATCGAAGGGAGCCCTCAGGTGGTAAACATGATGAAGAAGATGTCTTTCCTTCCTAGAGCTGGTTTGGGTAAGAGCTCCCAGTGGCCACAAGCAGCCATCACAACGAGAGGTCAAAAGGATAGAAGGGGCCTTAGGTATAAGGGCACAACGATGATGAGTAAAAAGGCAACTTGTGAGATCCCTCATATTAAGGAGAGCTTTGTGCTAGCCACCTCAATATGTGCTTATGTTGAAGAAGTGGTGCCTCAGTGGATAGACGCTAAGGTCGTGCTAGGATTTGAGGTTTTCAATGACGTCTTTAATTGGGACATTGGATTTATCAAGCCAGTAGAGGGCTTTTAGGATGAAGAAATCATGACCCAAGGAACTGTTTGGGATCGAGATTCGCCCAAGGAGATTATTACTGAGAAGTTGATGGCCACCCGAGTGAAGTCAAGGAGAAAGTGAGAGATGAAGCTGCAGGTGCGGAGAAGCAAGATGAAGTTCCACAGGAGGTTGCCGCAGAGCCCCTAAAAAGACAAGATGTTACCCAACTATCGGCTGCAACATCTCTGTCGGCAGAGAAAAAAGGCAATAGCAATTTAGATTTCCTTTTTATTCCAGAACTATTGGATGATGTCTATGGTGTTTCAAATTCTGTTAATGACATGAGCAATCTTTCTTACTTGTGTGATGTTTTTTGTGATTTCACTATGAATAATCATGATCGTGACTCATTTATATTTGACATTGATTTAATTGAGGCCACTCCATTTAATCTCAGAACTTTGGAAAATCCAAAGGAAATCTTAATAACATCTAATGTAAATCCTAAAGAGAGATTAAAATTTGAGAGAATCTTAAAAAAGTATGAAAATGTCTTTGCTTAGACCTACGAAGACATGCCAGGAGTTGATCGTGAAATCGCTGAACATGCCATTCCAACATATTTTGATCATAAACCGATTAAACAAAAACTCAGAATACTCAGGCCAGAATGGGCAGAAAAGGTTAAAGAAGAAGTTCACAAACAGATCGAGGCCAAATTCCTTATTCAAGTCCAATACTCGACTTGGTTGGCCAACATCATCCCGATAGCTAAGAAGAATGGGAAAGTATGCGTATGTGTTGACTATCGGGATTTAAACAAAGCTTGTCTGAAAGATGACTTTCCTTTGCCCCCCATCGACATTTTAATAGACAGTGCAGCTGCCTGCATGATGTATAGCTTCGTGGATGGGTATGCTAGGTACAATCAGGTCTTCAACAAGATAGTTGATTGGATTAAAACATCCTTCATAACTTAATGGGGTACATTCCCTTATAAGGTAATGCCTTTTGGCTTGAATAATGCAGACGCAACTTATCAAAGGATGGCTACTAGGATCCTTGATGACTTGATCAAGAAAGAGGTGGAAGTGTATATTTTGATAATATGATGATCAAGTCAACCATTAGAGAAGGTCATTTCGAGGCCTTAGAGAAATTCTTTTAGAGGATCGATAAATATAACCTGCGGTTGAACCCTAAAAAATGTATTTTTGGAGTTACCTCAAGGAAGCTTTTGGGATATGTTGTCAGTCAGAAAGGGATTGGGATCGATCCGGATAAAGTCAAAGCCATTAGGGAAATGCCAGTGCCTCAGAAAGAAAAGGATGTCATAAGCTTCTTAGGAAAGTTGCAATATATTAGCAGGTTTATCGCCAAGCTCACCTCGATTTGTGAACCGATCTTTAAGCTGCTTAGGAAAGACCAACCAATGTTATGGAATGATGATTGTTAGAAGGCTTTTGACACCATTAAGGAATACTTGTTAAACCCCCAGATTTTGAGACCACCTCAGCCAATCAAACCTTTAATCCAATACCTATCAATAGAAGATAACTCCATAGGTACCAAGCTCAGGAGGATGAGTTCATAGTAGAGTTTGCAGTTTACTACCTTAGTAAGAAGTTTCTTTCTTATGAGATCAAATATATTAAAGTGAAAAAGATTTGCCTAGCAGTAATTTAGGCCTCTAAGAAATTAAGACACTACTTCCAATCCTACAAGGTATAAGCTATCGCTAAGCAGAATCCTCTCAGGTACCTATAGGAAGCTCCCTCTTTTTGGGAAAGATGGGAAGATGGCTACTGCTCCTACAAGAATTTGATGTCGAATACGTCAACCGAAAAACCATCAAAGGTCGTGCGGTAACAGAATTCCTGGCAGAGCACCCCATCGAAGGAGATCTAATTGAGTTTAACTTCCTAGATGAGGATGTTACGGCCATTGCAGTGTAGGGTTGGTAGTTTCATTTTGATGGAGCAGTTAATAGCAAGGGGGCAGGAGTCGGAATCATGCGGACAACCCCAGATGGTAAAAAACTTCCATTAGCCAAGAAGCTAAGGTACAAGGCTACTAATAACGAAGCCGAATATGAAGCTTGCACTTTCGGGTTAAAAGCATTAATAGCCTTGGAGGCAAAGAATGCAAAGGTTTTTGGGGATTCATCACTTGTAATCTACCAGATTTGGGGTGAATGGGCCATAAAAGAAGAACGATTGATGCCATATGTGAAACACTTGAAGATGTTGAGCAGTCAGTTTAAGGTATGCACATTTCATTTCGTTCCGAGTGATAAAAATCAGTTAGTAGATGCCCTCGCAACTTGGTGTCAATATGGGATAATCCGCAAGGGGTAATCATGAAGCCCATCTTGATCTCAAGTTTAGAAAGGCCCAATTTTGCATTCGAACAAGTAGTAGAAATTGAAGTTGTAGACGAGAAACCTTTGTACAATGATATTAAGACTTACTTAGAAAAGATAGCACTCCCAGAAGCTGCTACAGAGAATGACTAAAGATTAATCTGCAAGTTGTTTACTCAATTTATCTGTATAGATGGTGTGCTATAGAAATTGCAAGTTGATAGTATTCAGCTAAGATGTCTGAATGAGAAGGAAGCTGAGAAGGTAATGGAAGAAACGCATGCCGGGGTTTGTGGAGCTCACATGAACGGTTTAATGCTAGCAAAGAAGATTATGCAACAAGTGTTTTATTGGATCACTATGGATACGGATTGCTCAAAATACGTGAAGTAGTGTCAATTGCATAGCTTAACGTCACCTTGGCCATTTGCAGCTTGGGGGATAGATATTATTGGAGAGATACACCCTACGGCCTCCAATGGACATAGGTTTATCATAGTCGCCATCGATTACTTCACTAAGTGGGTAGAGGCTGAATCTTTCAAGAAGATCGATGCCCGAGACATGGCCAAATTCATTGAAAAGAATTTGATATGCAGAAATGGTCTCCCACACCACATTGTGTCTGACAACGGGGTGCAATTTATGGATGTAACTAAGAAGTTACTCCAGAAGTATGGCATCGAGCATTACAAGTCTTCTCCATATCAACCGCAAGCTAATGGGGTAGTTGAGGCGGCTAATAAAAATGTTAAGAAGATCTTGGCCAAGATGATTCAGAACTACAAGAATTGGGCAGAAAAGCTGCCTTTTGAACTCTGGGGCCACAAAACCACCGTCAGAACCTCTACAGAAGCTACGCCTTATTCTTTGGTTTATGGGACAGAAGAAGTGTTGCTAGTTGAAGTAGAGCTCAAGTCTTTGAGGGTAGTCATGGAAGCCAAAATTTTGAAAGCTGATTGGGTGCAGCAACGATTGTAGCAGTTGAATATGTTAGATGAGAATAGGTTACGGGCTTAATATCACAACCAAATCTATCAGAAAAGGCTTACTCGATCATTCGTAATGAAGCTCAGAAAATATCCATTGAAAGATGAAGATTTGGTCTTTCAGCAAATGAGACCAGGTGTTCCAGACATATGGGGTAAATTCAGGCCAACATGGGAAGGTCCATTTGTTCTTAAGAGGTTGTTATGTAAGGGAGCAGTAATTCTAATGGACAGCGATGGAAACGAGTTTAAAGAACCTGTCAACATCGATACACTCAAAAGGTTACATGGTTAAAGACTAAAAAGAAAAATATGAGAATATAAGCCTAGTGGGTCAAAAACCGAAAAAAGGCGGCCTTGCTAAAAACGGGCGCCTTGTTAAGGTAAAAACCAAAAAAAGGCACCTTGGGAGGCTTGAGAGAAAATGTCCAATTAAGAAAACTTGAGAGGGCTAATTGGTAACAGGTGTTTGATGCTTTCGAGACCCATTTTGAGATTAAGTATGATTTTGCATTTTGAATCTATGTTAAATAATGATCATATATGATGAAATTATACTGAAAAGTACACAATGATTGCAAAATATATAAAACAAAGGCAATTCAACTCATATGTTCATTATCTTCTAGTTCTTTTATCAAAAGAGAAACATTATTCATTATTAAATATATGTAATCTAATAACTATGCTCTGTTACTGCTCTCATCGGCCAGAAGTTTAAGTCGATGGGTCCTGTCATCAACTCTAGGATGAGCCACCCACCTCTTATATGCACTAGTGGAAGAAAAGGTACAATCTCCAAATGGTGGTATAACAGTCTTCAGAGGCAGCTGTGTACAGAGACTATGATACCTGGAGGTGAAAGTCGAGGATAAGATGCCACCTTGAAAAGATAAAGGATGTCTCACAACATCTTGAATCCCATCGAACTGTCCAGCACAGCGGGCAGTAATATAAAAGGTAGCCTCGCGAAATCCACACAAAGGAATGCACCCTGAAGAACCATCCAGAGTCACAGTAGAAAGGGGGACCTAGGGGCACATGAAGTTGATGTCCTCGTCTGCCACCTTGCCCAATCTAGCAGAACCTTCATCGGGAGATGCAAATGAATACAACCGCTGCCGGGGAAGAAAGGGCCTCAGTTAATAATTGCTGATTACCCTAAAAGGGGGCTCTAATAGTAACTTTAACTTTCCTTGTAGCCATAACTGAAAGACATGAGATTTTTTTTTAAAAAAAGCCACTGGAATGGGTAGGGTCCACTCCGAGCAAACATAAGGCACAGGGTTATGTGAGAATCCGAAAGGATACATTTCCCGATAAGAAAAACTAGTGTAAAAATCCACAAGGGATGCACTCCTTTTAAAATAATAACTTACCTGGAGTAATAAGGGGCTTCCAGTGAAGGCAGCAAAAGGGTCAACACAGATAAAATCCAAGCACAGAATAGTCTAGACAAGAATCAGGGGAAATGGGGACAGCCCGCGATGGATGCCATCCACAATCCCGAATAGCTGGAAATCGCCAATCAACTCCTCACAAATCACTGTCAGATATCTGGAGAAGCAATATAGCAGAATAATGCTGGCTTGGTATATGGGTGCATCAGAAAAGCCTTCTAACACATCGATAGACTGTTCTAAAACAAAAATGGTACTCTGGGTGGCCAGTCTAGTTACAACTGAGGGAGAAATACCAAAAGCCAGTGCAATGTCCCTTGCATGAATCAAGCCACAGCTTGGGATGCAAGGTGGTGTGCTAGGAGGAAACCTCGTTTCGATAATTGTAGCAAATTATTCGGGCAGAGGGCATAGTTCTTGATAAGTGAATCTAAAAATGTGGAAACGGGGGTCCCAGAAGCGGACTGTAGCTAGCAGAAGATTCTCGTCCACCTTAACTATCCTCAGAAATTTCAAACTGGAATAAGGGGTCAAAGTTGTATTTTCCCAAGTTCGGGGGCCATCCAGAAGCTGATGCATTTTGTTAAGGGTTGGTGATGACGTTTTCAAGCCTTCGGGGCAAAAATTAGATATAAGTGAGTAAAATTGAAAAGGAAAAAAGAATAGGGAAAAACCTGGAAAAGGGGGCTCTGATTAAAATCCAGGAAGAAAAATGCAGGAAATTCAAGGAAAAGGACAACTATTTAAAGAAAGTAGCGACCGCCAAGCGTGCCATGGCTAGCCCATCGGTCAACCTTTGACCGCCTGGTGGATTTTGTTCTGTATGGTTCAAGCATTTCACATGCATAAATATTTTACGTGAATTTGTGGCATTTTAGTTTTGCAGGGAAACAAATTCGATGAATGCAACCGTACACTAAAATTAAGGGGCAAGACATTCATGGAGTATTCTTTAAAATTAAAAAAAAAATTGGAAATTCGAAGTGACTGACAGGCTTGTCGGAAGTGCCCATCGCTAGCTCCATCGACGGCACTCCCGTCGATCACTAAAAACTATAAAAACCGAGCGGTTACGTGCATGCTCAGTTCTTTATTCTTCTTCCTTCTTCCCCGCACGAACCGACACATATCCTCGATTTTTCTGCCTTTTCTTTGTCCATTTTCATCCGTTTTGCGTGCAATTTGAACCAAAAACTCTCCCCTCACTGTCGCGCACGTTCAGGACTAGTTTTTCTACACTTATTTTGAGTTTCTTTTCTAATATATTTCATCGACTACTAGGTTATTTTTATCGCATTTTCCTCCTCCTTTTTACTTCTTCTTATTTACATTTATATTCTTAATGCATGGTAGATATGCATGCTTTGAATTGTATTATATATTCTGCCCATTTATTTTCTGGAATATTGAACTTAATACACTGACAATTAGGAAGTAAATACCAAAAAATAAAAAAGTAATAATAATAATAATAATAATAATAATAATAATAATAATAATAATAATAATAATAATAATAATAATAATAATAATAATAATAATAATAATAATAATAATAATTGTAACACCCCAATACCCCTTGGGAGGATATCGGAGCGCTAGCGAACACACACACACATACATGTACTATAGCGGAAGCAATAACAATAAAAATATAAGAATATTTTTAGGCCAAACATATGCAATTAATAAATAATATACATATTACAAAATAGTCTTCTGTAATAAAATATTACCGATAACGTTTACATAAAAACACTATACTTTCTATTTACATAATGATGTTACTCAAAACATCAGATACTCTATCCTATACAAAAAGATCCTCATCAAGCTCCTAGTGGCCATGACCTGCAGATGTAAACTCTCTAAAACCAACCTGTAAACCTACATGGGAAAACAACCGTGCTAAGCGATAGCGCTTAGTGGGGATAAACAGAAGCAAAAGACTTCGAATGAAGTCATAAATATATCAAAGGCATATCAATAGTCATGTCATATACAAATAACCATATACACAACCTTGTAACAGATAACATTCACTCTAACCAGTTCCATATGCATATATCCAAGCAATACAGCAAAATAATATCGATATCATGTCATGTGACACTTTCAAATATAAAAATTATATTTGAAAGTGTCGCATAATGCTAAAAACTTGGCTATGTGTCTGTTGGGATCCTCACTTGCTAGACAACCAAACTGCACTCTAGATTGAATGAGCTGAATCATTCCATGTCTAATCTCAAAATTGTTAGCTGCAACAGGTGAATGTACAATGCAAGAGTCAGCACCGATCAAAGAAGGAGTAGTGTAGTCAATTATAGGCTTTGTAGGATCGTCCTGTGGATTTACCATCTCTTCAATCTCTAAGGTAAGCTGTTCTTCTTCAAAATCTATGGTTGCTAAAGTTGAATCAGTAGCCCAAGCTTCTATAGCAGCAGCATCTTTAATCTCTTTAGTTTTCTTCTTTGTCCTGCGAGCAGTCTTTTTAAATTCAGGATCAAAAAGTAAAGAATCAAAATGCTTAGTCCTAGTGATCATACAAAAACAAACTCAATTCAAATATTAAAATAAAAATAAATAAATAAAAATACCATAAAAAAATTAATAACAGAATGAAAAAGTCTAAAGTAACTAGAATTCTTAATTCTAATATTGCCAAAAATATTGTTACCCGGCAACGGCGCCAAAAACTTGACATGAGCAAAATAAACTAAATCTAAGAGCAAGTGTACTCTATCGGTGCAAGTAGTAAAGGGATGGTAAGTCCAGATATCGTCCTCAGGGAACAACCCAACAATTACTAAATCTTTAGAATTTTTATGTTATTTAGACAGACAATATTTGAATATGAAACTAATTTAAACTATGCTAACAAATGACTAAATAATATAACACTAATTTTAAGAATAGAATTAATAAATATGATGAATGTTAGGACTTGGGTTTCACTTAACTTCTCAACCATGTAATTTTCTAGGTTTTTATGAGAAAGAATGATAATTCACATGACATGGTGATTTTTCCTAAATTAATCAAAATCCAATGATCATGATATTTTAACCCTAATCTCAATTTAATTCTTCCAATTGATCAAGTAAAAGAACTAAAATTAGAAAGCATTAAGTCCAATGGAAAAACCTTGATAAAAATAAAAAACCACAAGGACAAAAATAAGTTTGATCATTCATATTTTCAATCCAAGTTATGTTTTATTTGATCCACCAATTAATCCAATTAGTCAAGTAAATTAATTGATTAAACTCATGTTTATTTGATAAATTTCAATAAGCATTAATCTTAATAAAAACATAATCTCAAATAAGAAAATCAATCATATGCATAAAACCCAAAATAAATTATATAGTTTCAAAGCTAAGATCCACCATAGCCCTAACTATGGACTTTAGTTCATGATAATGTATAAATAAAAAGCAAAACTAAAATCCATCTTACATATCATTATAATAAGAGAAAACAAAATAAAATAAAGAGAAAAGAAGAAGAACACGATGAACTCAAAGGACTGGCCACCAGCAGGTTTCAGAATAGAGGAAGAGGTATAACAGAATCTGGGTTGGCCACCAGCAGGTTGTTTCTCCAATTTCTCTGATCTTCTTCTCCTGTTGCCATAATCTTCAATTGTTACGTTTCTCACTGTGTTTTTCTTGTGTTTCCTCTCTCAAAATAGGTTAAAGATGTCCCCTTGAATGCACAGCCGTCCCTCCTTTTAATCCCTTCTTAAGAGTCCTCCTTAAATTAGAAATCTGTCAAAATAAGGAATTAAAAACATATCAGATTACTGACCAAAGCTGTGACCAAAGCTAGGCCTTGCTTTGGTCTCAGCTTTTGTCAGTTACTTTATCTCTACCTAAAGTTGATGCTTGCTTTGGTTCCAGCTTTTGCACCATCTTCGGTAAGCTTCTACCCCTTCCGTCAATTTCTTCCTCAATAATTGCTCTTGACCAAAGCTGGACCTTTCTTTGGTTGTAAGTTTTATCCCAGCTTTGATCAGCTGCTGTCCCATTAAGCACAAATCATCTTAAAAATTGATTTAAGTCATCCAAATCTAACACAAAAACACATAATTAACACATGAACATAGTCATTCAAAATAAATGCAAAAACATAAGAAAAACCTACATTAAATCAATAAAATAACATTAAACTTAAACAAAAACATCCTAACCATACTATAAAAATATTATAAAATCACATACTAACACTTATAAATTATACACAATTAATATAGTGATTTCTGGTTCAGTTCATCTTCAGTTAACCATTCTCGAAAAGAAATGATGTACTGATAAGTTTTGAAATAATATTTTTGTAGAATCATGGGGGGTGTAATTTCTTTACTTGGGTTGATGAAAAAATGTTTGAATAGGCAAAAAGAGTTATATGGGGGCAGCTAAATAGAGTTGTGATAAAGAAAGAGAAAGGGACAAAAGGAAGAGGGAGAAATACATATTTTGGTTGGTTATTGTTATAATTTGGTTGGGAGTTTGGAACACTGTGTTGATGAATAAATTGGGTAGATTTAATTGTGCCTCAGCTTTGTAGGTAACAATTTATTCTATAAATTTGATATTGTAAGTTATTGAAGGAAAGTCAATATAATTTTGGGGGATTATGTTATCAATTTCATTCTCTTAAATATATTGTTTGTACTGTACATTATATCCAAGAACCTGTATTATGTAAAATCAAGCATTACGGCAGCATTATAATTACCTAAATGTTTTGTAAATTGGTGCAAACTGGCAGTATTTAATGAAAATTGATATAATACTAACATCTTGTGTAAAAACAAGCAGTTTAGAAATATAGAAAGAGTATCATCATTGGAGGCTGCCAATGTTATCAGTTACAAAATAGGCAGATACTGACACCAAAATGGCATCCACAAGTGATAGATATAATATAGTACTCAAGCTACACAAATTAAACATATGTATACATTCAAATACATATGACAAGTCAAAGTACTCTAGCTGCACAAGTCAAACATTCAAAATGAAGTCCTAATTCCCAGCAGCAGGTGGGTTAACAGATGAACTAGCTGAAGATTGATTTATTATTCTATGAGCTACTACTGCAGTTGAGTTGCTATTACTGTAATGACCCAAAATGTACCCTAGATGGTTTTGCACATGCCTAGGACATAATAGTGTTAGAGAATGTGTAATTGGATCATTGAAATGGTTAAGTGTAGTAGAAAACGTATCCCGTATTAAGTGAAAAGTTGAGCATAAGTTGGTAATTTGACACTTAAGGATTTAAATGCATAAAATGATAACTAAAGTAAGTAAATGTATGATTATGGAAAGATTGTGAGGTTAATGCAGGATTATATAGTAGATGAAGGATTAATTGGAAATTTGTACAAAAATCTAAATGGAGACCAATAGGAGGTTGACACATTTAAGTCTAGATAAAGATGAGTTGGTGGCTATATATAAGTGAAAGGAGAGGGAGCACAACCGGCCACTTCTTTGGTTGGAAAAACTCAATAGTTCCTCTCTTTTTTCTGCCCTCAACTGGTACATCAAGATGGTTAGTGAAGAAGGTAGTAGTTCAATGTCAATTTTTTAGAAGTTTGTGAAGAGAAAGGTAAGATTTAGCTTTTCCTGTCATCTTTCTCCCTCTTCTTTTGTTTAGAAACTAAAAGTATGTGATTGATTATAGCTTTGATGTGAGTTTCTTATTGTGTTTTGGTTGAGGAAAACCTAGCCAAGAGAAGAAGAGATAGAAAGTTAAAGTGAAGTGTAAAGACGCAAATGGATATCTACAAGAGGTTTGGAAATTTGCATTTTATGTATATGTTAATTTGGACTTTAATATATGGTGTGAGTTGAATTGAATGTGTTTTAGTTAATAGGTGGTGGTTGTGGTAAGTGTTGTCTTGTGATAAATTGTGCATGTTAATAAAGTTAGTGAAAAACTGTGTTGGGACACACTTGACCCCGAGTCACTATTTTGGATATAATTTAGTGTATAGACCTCCAAAAGATATAATTCTAGTAGCATTTGAACGGAAACTTCTATACCTACAAAATTGATAGAAATGTCCATGAGCTAATTTTAGCTCTAATTGACCCAAAATTTGGCTAAAACAGAAGGGTATCTGTTTTGTCCGGGTTAGAGGAGCAGGTTACATTGTTTTAATCATATATGGAGTTGTAGAAGTCCGAATGATGTGTAATTGGTACCATTGGAGAGCTAAGACATAAGGGAATAAAAGTCTAGAGTCCACTTTGGCAGAAAATTCCATTTTCTAGTCCAAAATTGGTCCTCAATCTCGGAGCAGAATCTGCCCTATGTTCAGATTCTGTGTTGAGTCGGCACTCGGCACGGGTGGCCTCTGTGCCGACTTGGGAGAGCTGTGCCTACTCAGCACAACCACCTTCTGTCACGAGTCGGCACAATGGTGCTAACTCGTGACAGCCCCACTTGTCTTTGTGAATTGTTTTCCTTTTTGTCCAAGACATGCAATTCTCATGTTAAACTTTATAATTGTGTTTTAACTTATTATTATAGTATGAGTGGAAAGCCTAGAAAATGTGAAAATGAAATGGAAAATCATGATTAATTGTATTATAATATATTATAGTATTAATTATACTATTAATTATATATGTCTATGGAAATATGCATTTAGATGAAATATAGTGAAACAACTGTTATTTTTTTTATTTAACAATTTTACTATTATTATTGATAAAACTGTAAGTGAGAGCCTGAATTTCGGATAGTAATGGATAGATAGGCATGCCTATTAGGGTCAGTATTTGCAGCTACCTAGTGTTCGCACCGAAAGGCACCCAAAGTTCGATACCACTTGGTATCCCAGTGATTCGAGACTTATGTCTCCCAGTGTTTCAAGCTTCTTGTTAGTATCTAGTGAGTGTTTCCGTTATCCATTCTTAATAAGAATTCAGGCGATTGAAGTGAAATAACTTTATAATTAGGACAAATGATTATTGACCATTGTATAAATGATTTAGTGATCCTTAGACTGTTAGTGTATGAGTGTAGTATTCATAATGAATGTTATTGTGTGACATTGATATTGCCGTATGATTTTATGATTATTGTGACTTCGTAAAAAGTCAATTGCATTGTTTTATCTCCACTGACCCTTCACTCAGCATTGGTGTTTTCCCGTGTAGGTTCTTGAGTTTTTTAATATGCTAGCTTGAGCCGTCATCTGCAGGCCACTAAGATTAAAGTGAACTAGTGAAAGTTGTGCAAAGTGAAATCTTTCAGTTGAGCCAGAATTTGATATAAATGTGGACATATATGGGATAGTGATTCTATACCTTCTGGTATCTAATGACAACACCTCCCCGGTGTTGAGTGATTCGATACATTCCATTTTCTAGTGACGAAACTTCCCCGGTGTCGAGTGATTCGTTACCATCGGGTATCTAGTTATGACACTTCCTCCGTATCAAGTGATTCGATACCTTAAGGTATCTAGTGATAACACTTCGTCGGTGTCGAGTGATTCGATACCTTCGGGTATCTAGTGACGACACCTTCCCAGTGTTAAGTGATTCGATACCTTCGGGTATCAAGTAATGACACCTCCCCGGTGTCGAGTGATCCGATACCTTCGGGTATTAAGTGTTCCCGATTGTCCACACCTATATTGAGTTAAAGCTCCAGGTGATTGTATTGTAATTAAAGTAATGTTAGAGATTAGTATGATTATTAATGAATATTTTGATAACATGTACATTAATTATGACTAATTTATTTGTATTGATGACATTACAAAATACATGTGCTATAAAGAAGAGGATGGGCGTGGTTGATATGTTTATTAAAGTAAAGTGTTCATATAGTTAGAACTACGTGGTTCTGATTCCCACCTTCAGGATACGTAGGAAGCTTGTAATTCTATTTCAAGTCCGAACTAAATTAGTGAAAACTATTAGTGTATTTAAACTTTAATTAAGTAATAAGTGAATGTGTTTGTGCCAAGTCATAAAGAATTGATAAATGCAAGTAATCTTTGATGACTCGATTTGCATGTTCTGTTGTGTGCACTCTCATATCCTCTTCGGGGGTAAGGGGGGTGTTACAGTAACAATTACTAGAACACCCCAAACCCCTCATTTATCATGCCGGAAGATATGGTAGGCAAGTGCTATGGTGAGTGGAGGGTGCTACCAAACGAAACGCTAACAGAAAACAGAATAATAAAATTCCTTAGAACCAGACCACTAAAGACATACACATCACATGCTTGTATCGCCAGCAAACCATAACTCACACTAAATATATTACAACCCCAACACGTTGTATAAAGCAACTTAATTACATTTCGAAATTCAATAAAAACTGCCTACTACAATTTCTATTGACTTGTTGGCCAAAGCTATAGCGGAGCTCTCGAACCAAACTTCTATCTCCTTAACCTGCATAGAAAAACACTCGTGCTAAGCAATAACACGTAGTGGGGAGAAACAAATAATAATAGCCACTTACAGTGGTTGTTGATACGAACACATGCATAAGCAACATATACATAAGCATAAAGTGTACCAGCCAGAGATACTACAGATTCACATCATCATTCTCATACCAAAAACATAAGCAATTTCATACACACATCCATCTCGTACACCATAAAAAGAAAATACTTTATTGCTTTTTAATTACAAATACATTATACGTACTCAACGCTTACTTAAATTGCTTAATTAACTTTATAGTTATTTATACTTCATAGGATACCAATATTCATTTTACAAGTTAAAATATAAAGTCTAAGAAATTCCCATTATTACGAATATTTCAAAAATCATGCTTACAACCATATTGATACTTAAATCAAAACATTTCATTTGTTCTAACCATTACATCGATCAAAACTAAAAACAACTCAATCCTCAGATTTGGTTCGGGCTTGAAATAAACATTCCAAACTTCCTACATATCCCTATAGTTGGGAATCAGAACCACGTAGTTCTACAGAAAACCTTTATACACATATAATCCAGAATTAATCCAAACTCATTCCCTAAATCCAGTTATCTATCTCATGTTTACCATTTTTTTACCATAATTAATAATTGATATTTGATTACCGAACTCATGGATAGCCAACAACAATGCACATAAATTCCTTACCAGCATACTTACATTTGTTATCCAAACTAAAGTCCTGAAGGCAGATAACACATAATACACTTGTATTCTCATATCAAACATATAAACGAATACATTCATAAAATTCATTTACTGAATAATTGACTATAGCAAATATACATATCAATTACTTCAATAATTCTCTACAAAGACTTCATATAGACAATCATACTCACAGCTTTTAAATAGATTAATAACATGCATTATCCACATACAAATTCTTATGCGGTCAGTAATCATTCATACACGCTTATTAGAACAAACCTTATTTGCTACATCTCTTTTTATTTAGCTGACATAAGATTAAGATACAAAAACACATAGGTACCTAAAGATACCACACAATCTCACATAGAAGTCCATAAAAGATCCGGAAACACATAAGTGTATAAAGCACTAGCTCAACTGATATATAAGCTATAAAAGCAATATATATCCACGAACACATCAAATGCTTATTCTCATACCTTTATGCAAATCATCAAAGAACTTATCAATTTGTTCACATTCCTTTATTCTTTTAATTGCCTGCTAAGTCAAGGGGGTGGATAACGAGTGAACACATTGGCGTACCCGAGGGTACAATCGAAAAGCAATATTTTCACATTAGGGGATCTTAAACAAGATCTGAACACATTGAGGATCACGAGAATCCAAACTGAGACCTGATCAGGGTCCAGAACTAAAGGGGCTGCAGCTAACAGAACTCTATAGGCATGCCTATCTATCCACAACTTGACCGACGCAGGCTACACACATAATTATTTCCTTTAATGATACCCATGTCATTATAACACCTTCGTAGGAGTACATACCTTTATAGTGGTCACATAATAATCATGCATTTATTCATATTGGTAATATTTATAATATTCGAGAAAAATCATGTACATAATTCACTTAATAATCAATGTAATAGCTCATACAAAATATAATAGACAAGAACTTTCTCGGACATAGTAGTGTCGCGCTCGCGATAGAAGTATTCTAGTTAAAAATCTCCTTGTTAATTACTCTTATTCATTTACTTTTCGATGCCATGAACAAATAAATCGAATTATTTTATCTGCTCCATATATTCTATCCAAGTACACATTTCCACACACACACATACACACACACATATATATATATAATCAATATATTATAACATGAAAGAACGTGACTTCCATTTCATTCTCACAATTCAAGACATCCCACTCTGTACTATAATAGAATAAGTTATAATTGTAAAGCTCAAAAGGAAGAATTCAGACCAAACATATCAAAAGAACAACGAAAAAGGCAAATAAAAGAAAGGAGGTTGTCACGAGTCGTGCTCAATGTCACGACTCGTGACAGTAGCTTACTGTCACGACTCGTGACAGAGCCAAAATCGTGCCGATTGTCACGACTCGGGTCAGGTATTGCACTAAGAGCTCGGGACATTAGGCTCTGTCGCGCTCGCTACAGAGCCTATTTCCAGATTCCTTTACGAAAATCTACAGAATTCTCATAACCAAAAATCCACCAACATGCAATTGACTCACTAAACTTCAACATAACTCAAATCCAATATTCATTACACTTTATACCACATAAAACCCATGTTTTAAACCAATTATCTCAATTAAAACATGCAATTAACACAATCAAAATCATGAATGCCCAAACGCGCATTTTTGCTCCAAAAACTAATTCACTTCACACTTTGGTTCAATAATTCACAATCAAGGCATTCCAACTCAAAATAATCAAAACTCATAACAATTAGACCAACATAAACATCATTAATCATATGATTTTCCAGAAAATCAAACAAAATTTAAATAATCAAATTATAGACCCAAAATCATAAATTTCCCAAACCTCAACTCCTTTGCTCCTAATAGCTTCCTTGGCTGATCTTGCTTGCTCCCAAACTCATCCAAGGTATTTCTTATCCAAAATCCTCATCAATCACACACACATACACAAAACATTAATCTAGGTTTTTTCCAATCAAAGGAATAGGAGAAATCAAAACTTAAAACTTACTTTTTCTTTAACAAACTCTTCACTCAAATCACTTGTACTAACAAACTTCATCATCTAAATCTTGGGCTTTGATCTAGGGGAGAGCAAATGGTGTTGAAGCAAGAAGGAGAAGAAGAAGGGGAAGAACGAGGAGAACGATAGAGGGGAGAGCAAATTTCTGCCCTCTCTCTCCTTCTCTCTCTTCTTTTATACCTCTTCTTATCTCCTTGCCACATGTCACCTTGCCATTGGTCCAATCTAGATATTTATGTCAAAATCTCCTTTTAATCCCTCAACTCTCATATCCTTATGTATTGATAATTAAACTTTATAATTCTCCGCATTGGCCCACATAATTAATTTTATTTTTTCAATCAAGTTCTAATTCCATACTCCACAATTATATAATTGGCCGCACTTGCCGAAACTTTTATATTAATTCCAAACTTGTCCAATCGGTACACCGACACTACAACTTGTATAATTTTAGTCACCACTAATCCTCGATATGCACAAATCCTTCTAAGGTACTTTTCGGGTTGTTATAATTCTTCCTTCCTTAAAGAATTTCGTCCTTGAAATTCTCCTACATCGGAAAAATCCAAAGACTATACTCCAATTCACTATCATTCGTACAAATTATTTATATATCATCGTATAACACATACGTTCTGCACTTATAACACATACAAATCACTTATTCCTATACATTTCATTCTTAACATACTTACCTGCTTTTACTTAGTCCCATCACTACACTCTGAAACAACTTCTTTTTAATCATAGCAACTATAGAAATCATAACTTTTTCTTGTTCACAACTAAACTCAAGCTCATAAAACTGATTTAAATAAATCTCATAATCCTCCTCTCATAAACTTACATTCAAATCAATCACATTCATCAGAGCAATCATTACCTTAACCATCAATCGAAAATGAAAACATATACACCTAACAAATAGACCATTTAACTTATAACTTCTTACTGCACAATTTTGTAATATCTCAACTACATCGGGCACACATATTACTTTCTTTACTAATAACACTCATATCTTACTCTAAAATCTTTTCATATTTACTTATGCAAGATTCCCAGATGCTCTTTCTTCCTAACTCTATCTATTAACACTTTACACTTTCCTTAATAACCACTATGCTTTTAAACCACACGCCTCATCTTAATCTCAAATAATCAACGTACACCCTATCAGCTTTCCCTCCATCAGAAATGCATACACAAATGCTTTTCATGTATGATTAAAGGATGATGATATAATGAGGATGTGATGGTTCATGTATGCAAGATGATAAAGAAATGCAATTAATGCTATAATAATGTACTTTTCCCATCCCCATCTCTCAATATGCTTATGTTTAAAAATTTTTAGGAGATAGCTGACGGGCATATAGAGCATTACCAAAATCTTACAACATCTATGTACTCTTCCATTTATCTATTCCCAAGAAAATAATCCTTTAACAATACACTCAATGATTTCCACAAAATCTTCCCCCTTTACCGCATACTATCAAAACGAAATCATAATAGAATTTTTTGTAACTCATCTAACAAATACATCCCGAATTTGCACCACACATAACAATCCATAGCAGGCAAATTGTGGCCTACCGAGCCAACACTTAACCAAACACTTTATCTAATCGGGAAGTTCCCCTTCCCAACACATACTTGAAGAATAAGGTCATCCGCTTTGGCCAACACTAAACTATACAGACACACTTCAAAACACCTAGTCCACCAGAACCGACTAAACCTATGCTCTAATACTACTAAATGTAACACCCCAGACCCCTAACGTAGCATGCCGGAAGAAATGGTAGGCAAGTGCTATAGTGAGTGGAGGGTGCTACCAAACGAAATGCTAATAGAAAATAGAATAATAAATTTCTTAGAACCAAACCACTAAAGACATACACATCACATGCTTGTATCGCTAGCAAACCATAACTCACACAAAATATATTATAACTCCAACACGTTTTATAAAGAAACTTAATTACATTCTAAAATTCAATAAAAACTGCCTACTATAATTTCTATTGACTTGTTGGCAAAAGCTATAGCGGACCACTTGAACCAAACTTCTATCTCCTTAACCTGCACGAAAAAACACCCGTGCTAAGCAATAATACTTAGTGGGGAGAAACAAATAATAACAGCCACTTACAATGGTTGTTGATACGAACACATGCATAAGCAACATATACATAAGCATAAAGTGTACCAGCTAGAGATACTACAAATTCACATCATCATTCTTATACCAAAAACATAAGCAATTTCATACACACATCCATCTTATACACCATAAACAGAAAATACTTTATTGCTTTTTAATTACAAATACATTATACGCACTCATCGCTTACTTAAATTGCTTAATTAACATTATAGTTAGTTATACTTCATAGGATACCAATATTCATTTTACTAGTCAAAATATAAAGTCTAAGAAATTGCCATTATTACGAATATTTCGAAAATCATGCTTACAACCATATTGATACTTAAATCAAAACATTTCATTTGTTCTAACCATTACATTGATTGAAACTAAAAACAACTCAATGCTCAGATTTGGTTCGGGCTTGAAATAAACATTCCAAACTTCCTACATATCCCTAAAGTTGGGAATCAGAACCACGTAGTTCTACAGAAAACCTTTATACACACATAATCCAGAATTAATCCAACCTCATTCCTTAAATCAAGCTACCTATCTCATGTTTACCACTTTTTCAGCATAATTAATAATCGATATTTGATTACCGAACTCATGCAGAGCCAACAACTACGCACATAAATTCCTTACCAACATACTTACATTGGTTATCATGGCTAAAGTCCTGAAGGCAGATAACACATAATACACTTGTATTCTCATATCAAACATATAAACGAATACATTTATAAAATTCATTTACTGAATAATTGACTATAGCAAATATACATATCAATTACTTCAATAATTCTCTACAAAGACTTTATGTAGACAATCATACTCACAACTTTTAAACAGAATAATAACATGCAGTATCCACATACAAATTCTTATGCGGTCAGTAATCATTCATACACGCTTATTAGAACAAACCTTATTTGCTACATCTCTTTTTATTTAGCTGACATAAGATTAAGATACAAAAGCACATAGGCACCCGAAGATACCACACAATCTCAAATAGAAATCCATAAAAGATCCGGAAACACATAAGTGCATAAAGCACTAGCTCAACTGATATATTAGACATAAAATTAATATATATCCACGAACACATCAAATGCTTATTCTCATACCTTTATGCAAATCATCATAGAACTTATCAATTTATTCACATTCCTTTATTCTTTTAATTGCCTGCTAAGTCATGGGGGTGGATAACGAGTGAACACATTGGGATACCTGAGGGTACAATCGAAAAGTAACAGCTTTAATTTCTCATTCGAAAATATTTTCACATTGGGGGATCTTTGTCACACCCCATAAGTGGCTTAATTTGATTTAGCAATTTTAATTGGACAATTAAGGGCAAGTGGGTAATTTGCATGAGGAAAAGAGGATTTGATTGCAAGGAAATAAAAGATTTAAATTACAGATTTTTAGTTTGGTGAGTGAAAGGTAATTTGACAAGGACTTATTGGTAATATTTATTGGATCAGATGGTAAAAGAGTAATTAAAGGATTACTAAACTGTGCATGTGTGCCAAGTGGAGAGGTGGGTGTATGCGTGTGGGAGAGAGAAAGGAGGACTTCAGAAATCTTAGTAGCTTCTGAATGAAGCCATCAGATTTGAGTTTCTTTCTCTCTTGCTCTCTCTCACGTTAGCCATTCCTTCCCCTCTCCATTTGCTGTTCTTTTCCATTTGCATGTGTGTATTTCTGTTGAGGAGCTAAGGTTTGAGTTAGGAAAAGAAGAAGTTCAGAAGGTGAGTAATTGTCAGTTTCATGTGGTTCTCCATCTTCTCTGTTTAAGGATTTGCATTACTATTTTTCTCTGGATTGATATTGGGTTTTATTTGTTGGTTCATGTAATCTATTGAAGAGAGGAAGAAAGATAAAGGAAAAGATAAAGTGGTGGATTGAGAGTGCAGTGGACGTTTTTGAACTTCATTACAGGTTTGGGAGTGTCTGCCTTTCTCAATTTCGGATCCTAGTTGCCGTTGATGTTAATTTTAGCTATGTGTGTGTTCATTTATATAGATGCATGAGAAATGTATTGTGTATACATGATTTAAGTAGAGAAAGAATGATTATGAGTTTGCAAATGAGACGTTTACACATGTATTTGAATGTGAAGTTCTGAGTTGTGACTCTCTCTGTTTATTTACTGAGATTATATGATAATGTGAATAATGTGAGTGAAATTGCTGTAATTGTGTTCAGAAGACTTAAAGGTACGTGTTAGCATGATTTTTGCATGAAAAATTGGTTTTAGATAAAATGGGGTTTGGAGTTAGGTTGTACTCTGTTTTCTCGATCTTTCTGGTTTTTTTATGTTTTCTGGAATTCTGTTTTTCTGGAAATTCTGAAGGCTTTGTAAAGGAGAAGCAGTTTGTGAGAAGGAGATCACGAGACGTGATGGAGCATCACGCCGTGACCTCCTTCCCTGGGAAGTCACGAGACGTGATGGAGCATCACGTCTTGCGACCTCGCCTGTTTCCCTGCGGGTCACGAAATCTCGTCTCGTGATCTCTCCCTCTCCTCTCTGGCGTCACGAGGCGTGACGGATGGTCACGACTCGTGACCGCCTATTCTTGCCTGGCGCTGGCGTGAAGCCTGCATCACGAGACACCACTGCCTGGGTGACTCGTGACCAGCCTTCCCCTGCTGCCTTGTTTTCTTAAAAACAAAGTTTAACTCCTGGTTTCAAGGGTTTTTGCATTACATGACAAATGTTTGGGTTTAAAAATTTGATTTGTATTTTAATAATTGAGTAATATTGAGTTTGTATATATATGACTAATAATTAATGTACATGGTTTACATGTTTATAATTTATATGAACGTATTTATAAGCTAATATTTAATGAAATTCTCATGATTTGATACATGAATTGTTGAGTTGTATTCTTTAAGCCTGAATAAGTCATAGTAGTGGATAAGTAAGCGCTTACTTAGGTCAGAGTGTGTGTGCAGCTGCTATATGATAAAACGTTATACTTGGGTCCGTTTGGATCCTTGTTTCGATCCTGTATGGGTCTATATGGATTTAAATGCGAGACTTCGGTCTCTATATGAAAAGTACATGTTTGAGACTCATGTCTCTATATGCTTGGGATATTGTGTTCTATCAGTATCCAATGGACCGTATCCACTTCTAATGAGTTTATTCTGACTAATCAGGCTATATGTTTGAATGTGTTGCATAGGTTGAGATGCATTTTTGGACACGATTATAAGTATATGATGTACATGAATTCTTGCATAGCTTTATATCGCACCTTGAATCTGTATACTTGGAATGATGAGAATTATGAGTTAAGTACTTAATTGCTTGTAATGTATATATTTAGGCATATCAAGTAAGGAATTTGGAGATATGTTTACGTAATTTTGATGCCTTTGATTTTGAATCATTAGATTATTGTATTGTTATAAATATTGTATATGCATATTGTTCGTTTGTTTTGTTCCTCCCCACTAAGCGTTATCGCTTAGCACGGGCTCTTTTCCCGTGCAGGTGGCGAGTTTCGATTTGGAGTCAGATATCTGCAGGTCGGCCACTAGAAGTCTTTTTGGATGAAGTTATTTTAGAGTCTTCCGCTGTAATTTTTGTACATGGCTTGTTAATAGCAAAGTAAATCTTTTGTAAAGGAACAAATATTATTTTTGTATATGTATTTGCTTACGAGCCTCTTTTTGTAAAACGATATAGATATGATATTTGTATAAGGACTTGTTATATTATGTTTAAAGGTTTCTTTACATCTCATTTGGTTTTTGTTTATACATGTGTATATGGATTCGTATATGTGTTTGCTCGCGTGGCATTCCGGTATCCTTCCAACGGGGATAACGGGGTGTTACAATCTTAAACAAGATTCAAACACATTGAGGATCGCAAGGATCCAAACAGGGACTTGATTAGGGTCCAGAACCAAAGGGGCTGCAGCTAACAGAACTCTATAGGCATGCCTATCTATCCACGACTTGATCGACGCAGGCTATACACATAATTATTTCCTTTAATGATACCCATGTTATTATAACACCTTCTTCAGAGTACATACCTTTATAGTGGTCACATAATAATCATGCATTTATTCATATTAGTAATATTTATAATATTCAGGAAAAATCATGTACATAATTCACTTAATAATCAAAGTAATAGCTCATACAAAATATAACGGACAACAACTTTCTCGGACAGAGTAGTGTCGTGCTTGCGATAGAAGAATTCCAGTTAAAAATCTCCTCATTAATTACTCTTATTCATTCAATTTTTCATGCCATGAATAAATAAATCAAATTATTTTATCTGCTCTATATATTCTATCCAAGTACACATTTCCACATTTATATATATATATATAATCAATATATTATAACATGAAAGATCGTGACTTCCATTTCATTCCCACAATTCAAGATATCCCACTCAGTACTATAATAGAATAAGGTATAATTGTAAAGCTCAAAAGGAATAATTGAGACAAAACATATCAAAAGAACAAAGAAAGGCAAACAAAGGAAAAGAGGCTGTCATGACTCGTGATAGTGGCTTAACAGTCGTCACGACTCGTGACAGATCCAAAATCTTGCCGAGTCATGACGATTGTCATGACTCGGGACAGGTCCTTCACTGAGAGCTCGGGACATCAAGCTCTGTCGTACTCATGACGGGTGTCGCTCTCGAGAGAGGGTCTATTTCTAGATTCCTTTTCGAAAATCTGCAGAATTCTCATAGCCAAAAATCCACCAACTTGCAATTGACTCACTAAACTTCAACATAACTCAAATCCAACATTCAATACACTTTATACCACATAAAACCCATTTTTCAAACCAATTGTCACAATTAAAACATGCAATTAACACAAACAAAATCCATGAATACCCAAACCAGCATTTTTGCTCCAAAAACTCATTCATTTCACACTTTGGTTCAATAATTAACAATCAAGGCATTCCGACTCAAAATAATCAAAACCCATAACATTTAGACCAACAAAAACATCATTAATCACATGATTTTCTAGAAAATCACACCAAATGTAAATAATCAAATTATACACCCAAAATCATAAATTTCCCAATCCTCCAGTCCTTTGCTCTTAATAGCTTCCTTAGCTGATCTTGCTTGCTCCCAAACTCATCCAAGGTCTTTCTTATCCAAAATCCTCATCAATCACACACACATACACAAAACATTAATCTAGGTTTTTACTAATCAAAGGGATAGGAGAAATTGAAACTTAAAACTTACTTTTCTTTGACAAACTCTTCACTCAAATCACTTGGACTAACAAACTTCATTATCTAAATCTTGGGCTTTGATCTAAGGGAGAGCAAATAGCGTTGAAGAAGAAGAAGAAGAAGAAGAAGAAGAAAGAGGAGAATGAGAGAGGGGAGAGCAGGTTTCTGCCCTCTCTCTCCTTCTCTCTCTTCTTTTATACCTCTTCTTATCTCCTTGCCACATGTCACCTTGCCATTGGTCCAATATGGATATTTATGTCAAAATCTGCTTGTAATCCCTAAACTCTCATATCCTCATGTATCGATAATTAAACTTTATAATTCTCCCCATTGGCCCAAATAATTAATTTTATTCTGTCAATCAAGTCCTAATTCCATACTCCATAATTATACAATTGGCCGCACTTGCCGAAACTTTTATATTAATTCCAAACTTGTCCAATCGGTACACCGACACTACAACTTGCATAATTTTAGTCACCACTAATCCTCGATATGCACAAATCCTTCTAGGGTACTTTTCGTGTTATTACAGTTACAGTTTGCCTAGCGTACCTTCTACCTCTTTTTTCAAAATAACCCAGATCAATGTTATTGTCTTTTGCATTCTTCACATATATGCCAAGATCCACCACCCTCTGCATTGGTCTCCCTGGCTGTAAATGGTTAGATTTAACAATTTCAGCATTAATATGAAATGAAAAGCTAGGAATAATTGACTAAAATGCACATGTTACATTTAATATAGTTGTCCCTGTGTTTTCATCAATAAAGCAGCCGTGACCACATTCTCTCATCCTTTTGTAGCCACTAAGCCCTTTTCCTCACAATCTCTAGTGTTTGGTTGTGTTGTGGGATATTTTGATGAACTCTAGAACAGTTTGACTTGCTGAAATTCCTCTTCCCCTTCTGTCACACCCCAAATTGGGCCTAGTCGAATTTGGCAAGTTAAGTCGAATAAGTGATGGATATTTCAGTAATTTGTTCATGTGGAATTTGGATGATAAGGACCTAATTGAAAAGATAATTAAAGTTTGTGAAGAAATAATTATGCAAGAGAGTAAAGTGTAATTTGTCAAAGGATTAAAGAGTATTAAAGCAAGATATTTTGGTTGGAGCTAATAGGAGGCTGCCATGTGTCTTGGCAGGTGGGCAATTAGTGGGGAAAGAAGAAAAAGAAAAAGAATGAGAAGGAGGAGCAGACGTTCTGCTCTCTCCTCTCCTCTTCCTTGCTTTTCTTTCTTTTCGTTTCCCGTTTCTTGTTCTCCCTTCCTTGACTGTGTGTGAATTGGTGTCTTGGTAGAGCTTGAAGATTTCTTGAAGAGGTAAGTTGGGTTAGGGTTTCCTGCATGTTTTTCTTCTTCCTCTTCTTCTGGTTTTGCTATTTTGAGTTAGGGTTTTTGGATGAGTAATTTGGGGGTTTTGGTTTGTGCAAGCTTTGGATTACAAGAGGAAGCTTAAGGGTAAGGAGATGATGGAGGATTGAAGTTTGAAGTGTGGGTTTGAAGCTAAAGATTTCAGGTTTGGGATTTGTTTGATAAGATTGCTTGATTTTGAGCTTACTGTAATTTAGGGTTTATGTTCTTGAGAGCTTGAATACATTTATGCTTGATTTGGTTGTTTGAATTTCTGAATTGAGTTGTATTTATGTTGTTTATATTTTACGGGATGTCTTCTGGAAGGTAAGAATAGATTTGAATGGTTTTTAATCAAATTTGGGATTGATTTCTGAGTTCTGGCAATTCTGGAAATGGGAAAATCGCGTTACTATTGAATTTCCCGTTTCAAGAATGTTTGTCGCGTGACTAGCCAAGAAGAGAGAGGCCAGTCACGAGACGTGACTCCCAGTCACGACTCGTGACCAGCCAGAGAGGCCAGTCACGAGTGGTGACCGCAAGTCACAACTCGTGACCAGCCAAGAGGAAGCCAGTCACGACTCGTGACTGGCCAGAGAAGGCAGTCACGGGTGGTGACTCCCAGTCACGACCCGTGACCAGCTGAAAGAAAGAGGCCAGTCACGAGGCGTGACTCCCAGTCACGACCGTGACCAGCGAGAGAAAGGGCAAGTCACGATCCGTCACGAGCTGAAGTGGCCAGTCACGAGGTGTGACTCCCAGTCATGACTCGTGACCAGCTTATGGAGGAGGCCAGTCACGAGTTGTTATGCCAGTCACGACCCGTGACCGGCCAACCTCGTTGGTCACCCCCGTTCGGCCTATTTTCTGAAATTTCCCGGTTTTAATACAAAAATGAATTTCGTACCTTTTCTGAATGGACTTATACTGCTATATAATACGTGTCGCACTTCTATATGCTCTCATATGGCTTTTCCTTTACTGTCCGCTATATTACCTGGCTTATATGAAAGATTATCTTAATTTATTTGCGATTAATAATATATTATCCATGGTAAGTTATACGTAATATTTTGGAGTAGGTTTTGGATAATAAGGATCCTGTTAAACGATTGTTGGATTTAAACTGTATGGTTTGGATTTAGATATGTTAATTGTTGTGATTTATATTGCATGTCGTATTTCGAATGCGAAAGAATTATGAATGCCAAGTCCCCGATTGTTGAGTCCCGAGCATGTTATTAAAATGTAAAATATGTTATGCTTATCTTTAATCAGATCCTTCTCTAGGAATAACATGCCATGATTAAGTGTATATTGTATCATTTCATGATGAAGATTATGCGTGGCATAATATGGTTCCACATTTATTTCTGATATGTTTTAGAATATTGAATAAAGCTAAAGTGTGTTGATTGAATTATAATACATGCTTCATAATATAAATTGTATGAGGTAAGATTGATGTTTCGAACATATGTATTTGTCTATTAGACTCTGGATTTCGCATGATGACAAATATATATTTATATTATGTGAATCGACACATGATTTGGATGATACTCGTGGATAGTGTAGACTTATTTATATGTCTATTATACTCAGTTTGGTGTATGATGGACTATGTCCCATGACTTGAAACATGCTTTTGCTTATGTGTGACCTGCGAGAGTCAGTTTAGTGGATAGTTAGGCATGCCTAATAGATTCTCTTAGCTGCAGCGCCCTTTGAATGTTTGGACCCCGATCAGATCCCTGTTTGGTTCCTCGCGAACCCTTAAGTGATAGGATCTTGTTTAAGATCCCATTTGTAAATGTTTTGTGAAAGTTAAAAAGGAAAAAGTAAAAATTGGTTTTCTCGGCTCGTACCCGTAAAGTACTGTCCGTATCCGCTCGTACCCGTAAAGTACTGTCTGTATACTCGTTATCCACTATTTTGAGTCAGCAGGTATTCTATTTGTTTTGTCTGATATGAACAGGAGATTGTAATATTCGAATGAGCATAATTCTGGACATGTGAATCCGTTATGTAATCAAATGTGATTATGAAACTCTGAATGGGTTGAATGTGACTTAAACAGGTGATTTGAGCATATTTATCTGTATACATATATGTATATCATATGGTGAATGTATTTGTATGCTATCAGTTATAGATATAAATACTGGAATTAAAACGTGCATAACTGTGACCATAATCTTTCAAATGCCATGAGTATATGTTATCATGTTATTATTATTAGAACGTGAATCCGACTAGTTAGGCTATAAGCATACGAAATAATATGTATACGAATGTGAGCTTAAATTATGAATTGATATGGTTAATTAGTATGAATATGAGTGTGATTCTGTACTATTAATTATTATGGTAGCATGTAAATTAGTATGCATGATAAGGCAATTTGGACTATTGAATGATTACATATGTATTATCTGAGGTACAATGTATGTGGATCGGCTTCGGTAAGTATATGTGCATTAATGGATGATGATGAGGTAAGTTAAAGTGTTTAAGAATCTGATCTTGAGCTTGTGTATGCTCTGAATGTAATATTTTGCTATATGTTCCTTTGGTCTCTACTGTTGTAGTATCTTCGGCGTGTTGTCATGTGTCTATGAGTTTGGCATGATATTATATGTGAAAGAGTCTTGCAATGGAAGTGTGGTGTTTTGACGTATTTCCTTGGGTTCGGCTAGTGTGGGTAGTATGACATGACAGAAAGTAGGTTTAATTAGCTCGTGTTCTTGGTATAATAATTGTGTACAGTATAGCATGGTAATCTTATAACATGTGAATGGGTTTTTAGTTAATGTATGAGTATTTGGGCATGATAATTGCACGTTTAAATGTCATGCCACTATGAATGGTAAGGTGCTGATGTCCGATACCCTAGTAAGTATATGCATGTGAAATTGTATGTAGTTCAGCATGATGATACTTGTATCGTGTATGGTGTTTTGTCTGCTTCGGCTTAATTTCGACATAAGTATATGAATATGAATGTGAGTTGGTGACGAAATGCCTTTCTATGCAAGCCTGATTATATGTGTGTTATGAATGTCCGTTTTTGCCTTTGTGAATGTATTATGCCTTGACGACCATTGTGAATGGTCGTCCATAATTGCTTGTGTGTTTTCCCCACTAGGCATTTATCGCTTAGCACGGGTTCTCTTCCCGTGCAGATGGCAGGTTTGGTTCTGTTCTAGTCTTGCATCTGCAAGGTCGGCCACATAGGAGTTAGAAGTTTTGTATTTTTATTCAGCTTCTGTATTTCAGCAATTGTATTTCTGTATTATTGTATTTGTAATTAATTATGTAATGATCTGGAGATTATATTGGGATATGTAAACGTTATTATATTTATTAGTTATTCCTTTGTATTATTATTCGCTTTTTGCTTCCGCTTAATGCCTGCGTGTGTGTGAGTTATTGCATGATCAATTTGTGCCCGCAAGGTAAATTTTTAGTTAACCCGTATTTTCGTATGTATGAATGTATGCTTCCGCATTGTGCATGTATATATCTATACGAGTGAGCGTCGGGTAGCGCACACGTCGGCATCCTTCCAACGGGGGCGACGATGGGGGTGTTATAGTTAGTGGTATCAGAGCCCAGGTTTGATGATTCTGGGTGTGTTGTTCGTTATGTGTCGTGTCTTTTCATGTGAGTCGGTTTGTGTCGTGGCCTAATGCAGTTGTGTCGTGTCTTGTGTCATGGTTAGATGGAGTCTGATCCTAATGAGATTGTGGGCGAGACAACGGAAAGTGTGAACCCCGTTAGTGCTGATCAGAATGTTTTTGGGCATCCATTGGTTAGAAATCCCAGTCCTGCTTCCGATGATAGGATGTTTATGCAAGGGTCTTTGGATTTTGTAAGGATTTGGTAGTACTCTGTATACCCATCAGCTATCTCTAAAAAAAAAAATTGTGAATGAAAGCATATTGAATCATGGGGATGGGACAAAGTGCATCATTATAGCATCAATTGCATCACTCTGCATACACAAATCATTGCACTTTCATTACATCATCATCCCTTTTGACCATACATGAGAAGCATTGCATATGTGTTTTGGCTGAGGGAAAAGCTGACAGGGTGTACATGGAGTATTTGGTATTAAGGTTAAGAGTGGTAATGGTAACCGTAGCAGCTGTTAAGGAAAGTGTTTTGTGTTTAGTTAAAGTTGAGTAGTAAGAGTGTTTCGGAATCTTGTTCGAGCGAAGGTGATGTGATTTTGGAGTTTGATAGAAGTATTGTTAAGGGAAACAGCATGTGCGACGGACATTTTTGATGTAGTAAAGGATTTGTATAACTAGCTGTGAAAGTTAAATGGTTTATATGTGAAAGTGTTATGCTTTGATTTCTGATGTGCAGTTGAGTAAGTGTTATTTTTGCTGAATGTGTTTGATTGGAATATAAGAAAGTGATGTAAGGGTATAGCGACGACGTTAGGTGTAAGCAAGTGAGTAGTTTGTAAGTGGTAGTGCATGAGTTTGATGAGACCTTGAGGTGTAGTGTTGGGAATTCTTTCCGGTATAAGCGAATTTCGAGGACGAAATTCTTTTAGGAGGGAAGAGTTGTCACACCCCAAATCGGGCCTAGTCGGATTTGGTAAGTTAAGTCGAATAAGTGATGGATATTTCGGTAATTTGTGCATGTGGAATTTGGATGATAAGGACCTAATTGAAAAGATAATTAAAGTTTGTGAAGAAATAATTATGCAAGAGAGTAAAGTGTAATTTGTCAAAGGATTAAAGAGTATTAAAGCAAGATATTTTTGTTTGAGCAAATAGGAGGCTGCCATGTGTCTTGGCAGGTGGGCAATTAGTGGGAAACGAAGAAAAAGAAAAAGAATGAGAAGGAGGAGCAGACGTTCTGCTCTCTCCTCTCCTCTTCCTTGCTCTTCTTTCTTTTCCTTTCCCGTTTCTTGTTCTCCCTTCCTTGACTGTGTGTGAATTGGTGTCTTGGTAGAGCTTGAAGATTTCTTGAAGAGGTAAGTTGGGTTAGGGTTTCCTGCATGTTTTTCTTCTTCCTCTTCTTCTGGTTTTGCTATTTTGAGTTAGGGTTTTTGGATGAGTAATTTGGGGGTTTTGGTTTGTGCAAGCTTTGGATTACAAGAGGAAGCTTAAGGGCAAGGAGATGATGGAGGATTGAAGTTTGAAGTGTGGGTTTGAAGCTAAAGATTTCAGGTTTGGGATTTGTTTGATAAGATTGCTTGATTTTGAGCTTACTGTAATTTAGGGTTTATGTTCTTGAGAGCTTGAATACATTTATGCTTGATTTGGTTGTTTGAATTTCTGAATTGAGTTGTATTTATGTTGTTTATATTTTATGGGATGTCTTCTGGAAGGTAAGAATAGATTTGAATGGTTTTTAATCAAATTTGGGATTGATTTCTGAGTTCTGGCAATTCTGGAAATTGGAAAATCGCGTTACTGTTGAATTTCCCGTTTCCAGAATTTTTGTCGCGTGACTAGCCAAGAAGAGAGAGGCCAGTCACGAGACGTGACTCCCAATCACGACTCGTGACCAGCCAGAGAGGCCAGTTACGAGTGGTGACTGCAAGTCACAACTCGTGACCAGCCAAGAGGAAGCCAGTCACGAGGCGTGACTCCCAGTCACAACTCGTGACCGGCCAGAGAAGGCAGTCACGGGTGGTGACTCCCAGTCATGACCTGTGACCAGCCGAAAGAAAGAGGCCAGTCACGAGGCGTGACTCCCAGTCACGACTCGTGACCAGTGAGAGAAAGGGCAAGTCACGATCCGTCACGAGCTGAAGTGGCCAGTCACGAGGCGTGACTCCCAGTCAAGACTCGTGACCAGCTTATGGAGGAGGCCAGTCACGAGTTGTGATGCCAGTCACGACCCGTGACCGGCCAACCTCGTTGGTCACCCCCGTTCGGCCTATTTTCTGAAATTTCCCGGTTTTAATACAAAAATGAATTTCCTACCTTTTCTGAATTGACTTATACTGCTGTATAATACGTGTCACACTTCTATATGCTCTCATATGGCTTTTCCTTTACTGTGTGCTATATTACCTGGCTTATATGAAAGATTATCTTAATTTATTTGCGATTAATAATATATTATCCATGATAAGTTATACCTAATATTTTGGAGTAAGTTTTGGATAATAAGGATCCTGTTAAACGATTGTTGGATTTAAACTGTATGGTTTGGATTTAGATATGTTAATTGTTGTGATTTATATTGCATGTCGTATTTCGAATGCGAAAGAATTATGAACGCCAAGTCCCCGATTGTTTAGTCCCGAGCATGTTATTAAAATGTAAAATATGTTATGCTTATCTTTAATCAGATCTTTCTCTAGGAATAACATGCCATGATTAAGTGTACATTGTATCATTTCATGATTAAGATTATGCGTGGCATAATATGGTTCCACATTTATTTCTGATATGTTTTAGAATATTGAATAATGCTAAAGTGTGTTGATTGAATTATAATACATGCTTCATAATATAAATTGTATGAGGTAAGATTCATATTTCGAACATATGTATTTGTCTATTAGACTCTGGATTTCGCATGATGATAAATATATATTTATATTGTGTGAATCGACACATGATTTGGATGATACTCGTGGATAGTGTAGACTTACTTATATGTCTATTATACTCAGTTTGGTGTATGATGGACTATGTCCCATGACTTGAAACATGCTTTTGCTTATGTGTGACCTGCGAGAGTCAGTTTAGTGGATAGTTAGGCATGCCTAATAGAGTCTCTTAGCTAAAGTGCCCTTTGAATGTTTGGACACCGATCAGGTCCCTGTTTGGTTCCTCGTGAACCCTTAAGTGATAGGATCTTGTTTAAGATCCCCTTTGTAAATGTTTTGTGAAAGTTAAAAAGGAAAAAGTAAAAATTGGTTTTCTCGGCTCGTACCCGTAAAATACTGTCCGTATCGGCTCGTACCCTTAAAGTACTGTCTGTATACTCATTATCCACTATTTTGAGTCAGCAGGTATTCTATTTGTTTTGTCTGATATGAAGAGGAGATTGTAATATTCGAATGAGCATAATTCTTGACATGTGAATCCGTTATGTAATCAAATGTGATTATGAAACTCTGAATGGGTTGAATGTGACTTAAACAGGTGATTTGAGCATATTTATCTGTATACATATATGTATATCATATGGTGAATGTATTTGTATGCTATCAGTTATAGATATAAGTACTGGAATTAAAACGTGCATAACTGTGACCATAATCTTTCAAATGCCATGAGTATATGTTATCATGTTATTATTATTAGAACGTGAATCCGACTAGTTAGGCTATAAGCATACGAAATAATATGTATACGAATGTGAGCTTAAATTACGAATTGATATGGTTAATTAGTATGAATATGAGTGTGATTCTGTACTGTTAATTATTATGGTAGCATGTAAATTAGTATGCATGATAAGGCAATCTAGACTATTGAATGATTACATGTGTATTATCTGAGGTACAATGTATGTGGATCGGCTTCGGTAAGTATATGTGCATTAATGGATGATGATGAGGTAAGTTAAAGTGTTTAAGAACCTGATCTTGAGCTTGTGTATGCTCTGAATGTAATATTTTGCTACATGTTCCTTTGGTCTCTACTGTTGTAGTATCTTCGGCGTGTTGTCATGTGTCTATGAGTTTGGCATGATATTATATGTGAAAGAGTCTTGCAATGGAAGTGTGGTGTTTTGACGTATTTCCTTGGGTTCGGCTAGTGTGGGTAGTATGACATGACAGAAAGTAGATTTAATTAGCTCGTGTTCTTGGTATAATAATTGTGTGCAGTATAGCATGGTAATCTTATAACATGTGAATGGGTTTTTAGTTAATGTATGAGTATTTGGGCATGATAATTGCACGTTTAAATGTCATGCCACTATGAATGGTAAGGTGCTGATGTCCGATACCCTGGTAAGTATATGCATGTGAAATTGTATGTAGTTCGGCATGATGATACTTGTATCGTGTATGGTGTTTTGTTTGCTTCGGCTTAATTTCGACATAAGTATATGAATATGAATGTGAGTTGGTGACGAAATGCCTTTCTATGCAAGCCTGATTATATGTGTGTTATGAATGTTCGTTTTTGCCTTTGTGAATGTGTTATGCCTTGACGACCATTGTGAATGGTCGTCCATAATTGCTTGTGTGTTTTCCCCACTAGGCGTTTATCGCTTAGCACGGGTTCTCTTCCCGTGCAGGTGGCAGGTTTGCTTCTGTTCTAGTCGTGCATCTGCAAGGTCGGCCACATAGGAGTTAGAAGTTTTGTATTTTTGTTCAGCTTCTGTATTTCAGCAATTGTATTTCTGTATTATTGTATTTGTAAGTAATTATGTAATGATCTGGAGATTATATTGGGATATGTAAACGTTATTATATTTATTAGTTATTCCTTTGTATTATTATTCGCTTTTTGCTTCCGCTTAATGCCTGCGTGTGTGTGAGTTATTGCATGATCAGTTTGTGCCCGCAAGGTAAGTTTTTAGTTAACCCGTATTTTCGTATGTATGTTATGTATGAATGTATGCTTCCGCATTGTGCATGTGTATATCTGTGCGAGTGAGCATCGGGTAGCGCGCACGTCGGCGTCCTTCCAACGGGGGCGACGATGGGGGTGTTACACCTTCCTTTTCCCCTTCCCCTTCTCTAACCCTTAGTGTGATTTTACCAACTAATTTTGAATTGTGCCTCCTAGAACTTCTACCCCTTAATGAACGTATGTTGCTTGATGCTCCTCTTCCTATGCTATTGTTACTCCTTATTGTTTGTGTATCATCACATATTGATGTCTAGTAAGGTTGATTGCTTTGAGGGACAGAAGATGGTTCAGCAATCACATTTGAAGGTTGTGTACTAGAATTCTCTCCCATTTCCATGTTGATATTCTACACAAAACACTATTAAATTCATAAGACAGTATAAAATTTATACATTATTATTTATGCACAAAAAAGAATAAAGTTCCTTGTTGTTGGTAGCTTGATGCCTTTCCATGTTTATTTGAGCCAACTTCATCCTTGTCTTTCTTTCTGCTCTTTTTTAGCCTTCCAAGCATTGTCTTTACTTCAAGGGGTTCAATTTTTGGTTTATTCGTTGGTTCTCACATATGTTACAAATTGGTTGGATAAAATATTGGTATGCCTCTAAAAATGTATTATTGTGATACCACTTTCTAGATCAATTTCTAAATGATACATTGCACAAACAACATGTGGACAAGGGATGCCCTTCAGTTCCCAACTCCTATATGTATGAGTCTGGGCTCGCATATCCACTATATGGCAATAAGGGCCATCAACTACTTCAAAATCGATCTATACTCCATGTCAATAAATATTTCTTATCTAAGTTTGCATTATTTCTGAAATTTTCCTAGCTATTGGTGATATCTCAAATATCCAAGTACTAGAAAACCTCCTCATTTGTACATGCCTATTCATTATCTTGTGCCTAATCTCTTCAAGCATTGAAATGATGGACTTATGTTTAAGGACTAGTATCCAATTGTTAAATGATTCACACATATTATTGTCAGTGGAGCAACATTTGACATCTTTATTAAAGAAAACTCTACACCAATTTTCCTTTGGGTATCTTAACAGATCCTCACATATTCCCTCACCTTGCTTACTTAAAGCATCTAACTCATCTTTAAACCATACAAGAAAATTGGATTTAGCACACTTCTAGAATTGTCTCCTCCTCTCCTCACCTTTCCAGTTTGCTTTCCAATTAGACCAAACATGTCTAGCACAAATCCTGTGCTCAGACACTGGCAACAATTCATGTATACACGGCATTAGTCTCTACACAATTAGAAATCATATCACATTAGTATTGTAAATTTTTTTAAAACATTATAAAATTGCAAATATGTTAATTTATTTACCTTTTACATGTCAGACATAATGGTTAGTCCATTTCCATTCCCTAATTGAAGGTCAATGAGATACTGGAGAAACCAAGTCTAAGAATGTTTAGTCTCTGTGTCTACTACTTCTAAAGCTATGAGAAATATTTGTTGATTTCCATTCTTCTCATAAGAAACCTATAACTGACCTTTACAAATCCCTTTCAAAAAGCATCCATCCAAACTTATTACTCTTCTACACCCCTCAAGTCAACCCCTTTTCAATGCATCAAAACACACATAGAAATATACAAATAAATTTTTACCTAACTTGTCACACCCCGTTTGCCCCCTAATAGAATGAGCCATATATGTGAGTATGTATTTGTATGTGTTTGGCATATCATAAGTGCATTTTGAGAATATTGCATGTTTTGTGGGTTTCTTCCGGTGTGGGTGTTCATATAGAAATAAGGTGGGCATAAGTGGAGTTGTGATTATATACATGCGAGCATATCATAGTGTGTGTATTAGATGAGATTGCATTGGGTGTGTTGCTCATACATGTGTAGGGTGCATTATTAGAGTGTTTCATTGTGTGTGTGTGACATGTGCATCTAGTGTGTGAGTGATTAATGCCCTCCACTAAGATGTTAACAAGTGTAAAGGGGGAGAAAAGAAAGGAAAGAGAAAGAGGAAAAGGGGAAAATTCAGATTTCCAAACCCATTTTCCCGTTCTCCCTTCTCCTTCCCTCTTCTTCTTCCTCTTTGCTCTTCTCTAAGTGATTTGCTTGGATTCAAGTTGGTGTGGTGGGAATTAATTACTCCTTGTGTTTGATTGGTAAGCTTTATGCTTTTGGTTTTGGTTTTGTTCAAGTTCTTCTTCTTCCCTTGCATTTTTCTAGTTTTGGGTTTAAAGTTAGGGTTTTGAGTTTGTGTATTTTTGTGGTTTGTTGCTTAGCTGAGCCTCCAAGAGATCCTAAAGGCAAGGAAGTTGCAGGATCTAGTGGAACCAAGTGATAGAGCTTCTAATTTTGAGGTTTGGGAATTTGTGTTTTATGTATTGTTGGCATGATATTATTTGATTGAAATTCTAGAAATTGTTGATGTTCTTGATGTTGTTCTTTGAATTTATGAGTGGGTTTTGTTATGACATGATTTTGATGATGGATTCGGTTGAATTTACAGTTTGAGTCATTATATCATGGTTTGAGTGAGGAATTTTAGTGTTGGGTTGAAAAATCTGGTATTTTGGCTCGACAGCGTGGAATCTGGGCATGGGTCACGGTGACAACCATTTTGGTTGTGACCGTGAGGTGCTCAGATTTTTCTTCTATTCTGGGTTTTGGGTACGTCACGGTGACAACCACTTTGGTTGTGACCGTGAGGTACCCAAACTTTTGCTTCTGTTTGGCTTCTTTGGTACGTCACGGTGACAACCATTTTGGTTGTGACCGTGAGGTACCTAGAACTTCAATTCTATTTTGAGTTGGGGACATGTCACGGTGACAGCCATTTTGGTTGTGACCGTGAGATGTCCAGCTTTTGGGTTCTGTTGATTTTCTTGGTACGTCACGGTGACAACCATTTTGGTTGTGACCGTGAGGTACCCCTTATCAGCTTCTGCCGAGAGCTTTGGTATGTCACGGTGACAACCAATTTGGTTGTGACCTTGACCTACCCTGTTTTGCAATAAAATCCTATTTTCTTCCCACGTTTTAGAAATGTTATACTATTGATTTTAGCATTCAATATCACTTATTATGAGACATAATTGTGCATGTACTGTTCTATTTAAAGTATATGGATTCTTTATTTGTTATAATTAAAATGTGGACGTTAGTTGTATGATTTTAGCCTGCAAGAGTCAGTCTAGTGGATAGTTAGGCATGCCTAATAGAGTCTCTTAGCTGCAGCCATTTGTTAAGTTTGGACCCCGATCAGGTCCCCGCTTGGTTCCTCGCGAACTCCTTTGTGTTTGGATCTTGTTTAAGATCCCCTTTGAAAATGTTTTGTGGAAATTAAAAGTAAAAATTGGTTTCTCGATTCGTACCCGTAAGGTACTGTTTGTAGTCGGCTCGTACCCGTAAAGTACTGTTTGTTCACTCGTTATCCACTACTTTGAGCCAGCAGGCACTTTGTCTTTTTGAATTCCTTTGTTAAGTATGAAATTGTATTATCCGAATATGTTTATTAATGAGATGTTTTGAAGGCAGTAGTACTTTATCGAAGGTATGACTCTATATGTTTACATGTTCATATGTTCACACTCCTGTTTAATACGTATCTCTGATTATGCCATCTGTGTGTGTTTACTTTGACGACCATTGTGAATGGTTGTCCTTAGGCTATATGTGTGTTTCCCCACTAAGCATTTATCGCTTAGCACGGTGTGTTTACATGTTCATATGTTCACACTCCTGTTTAATACGTATCTCTGATTATGCCATCTGTGTGTGTTTGCTTTGAAGACCATTGTGAATGGTTGTCCTTAGGCTATATGTGTGTTTCCCCACTAAGCATTTATCGCTTAGCACGGTGTGTTTACCCGTGCAGGTGCGAAAGAGTTCGTTTGGGTGAGTCACAGCCATCGAAGTCAACACAGCTGGGTCTTTAGTGTAGGGCCTAATTTTGTATCTCGATGATTCTTTTTGTATAGTACTCTCTTACATCAATTTTGTAATAGCTTTCGCATATGTATATGAATAATTTTGGATATGTAATTATCTTTTGTACCTCTGGGTTGATCAAACAGTAATGTAATGTTTTTCGTTATTTTAATACATGATCAGCTTATTTCATGAATGGCTTTGTAAAGTTTTAAATTACCTTGTATTTCGGTATGAATGTTTATGTATGGATGTATGTATATTATGTATCTGTGTGGTGGCACCTCTACTCATACGGCATCTCACTCCTTATCGGATGGGATCGCCTAAGTATGGGTAATGGGTGTTACAAGTTGTGGTATCAGAGCCTAGGTTTAGGCATTTCTGGGTGATTGTTTATGTGATGCTATGTGTGGATGCGTCTATATCTAGGGCTGTGTTGGCTGATGTGGCTGTCATCTTATTTGTTAGATGGATTATGATTCTGCTCGAGGTGCGCTTGAGGAATCCGCTGAAAGTGTGAATCCTCCAGCTGTAGAACCGTCTATTTCTATTTCTGTGTCGGCTCAACATGCTAGGGTCTAGCCCGAGGCCGCTGCCATGCCTTTTGAGGCAATGTTCAGATTGTATCAGGACATGGCTCGGGTTTTGGAATGGGTGACTGCCCCTAAAGCTCCGATAGAGAGTTTAAGAAGAGCTAGTGTTGAGGATTTTTATGGGACCGGGCTAGATGAGTCGGAGTTAGCTGAAAAGTGGCTTGATAAAGTAAAGAGAGCTTTAAAGGAAGTCAGGTGTCCTCCCGATCAGCAAGCTGAATGTGCTGTGGCATTGCTTCAAGGGTCGGCTTATGAATGGTGGGAGTTGGTATATAGGCAACCTCAGATGCCTGATCCGGTTACATGGGAATTCTTTGGGGAGGAGTTCATAAAGAAGTATGTGACTCAGGCATATAGGGATGCAAGATGGGCACAGTTTCTGAGTTTAAAGCAGAGGGCCATGTCAGTTTCAGATTATGAGAAAGAGTTTAATCGGCTGTCTCGCTATGCTCTGCATGGGGTTATGACAGATGATTTCAGATGCAAGCATTTCGAAGCGGGGTTGAATGAGTCTTTAAAGATTGCTTTGATTTCTTTGATGTGTATACCTGGGGTAAGTTATTATCAGATTTCAGAGGCTACCATAAGGGCAGAGAAGACGGAATCATTGCTTAGGGAGAGACCTCAGCGAAGGAATTCTGCACGGGGTGGTTCTTCCTCATCTTCGGGTAAGAGATCTAGGAACCTGCAAGATGAGCCATCAGCTGATTCGGCTACTAGAGGTAGAAGGCAAGGTTCAGCAGCGGTATCTGGTTCTGGCAGAGGTGGTAGATCGGATGCTACACCTGTTTGTGCTCATTGCAACAAGGCTCACTGGGGTGAGTGTAGGTGGCTCACTGGTGGGTGCTTTAAGTGTGGGAGCACCGAGCACCGTCTGGCTAATTGTCCACAGATGAGCGAGGATTCGAGTCCTCAGAGAGGGGCTAGTGGAGTTGGATCTAATGCTACTCAGGCTACCCGTGGTAGGGGCCAGGGTAGAGGTCGAGGCAGTCGACCACGAGAGGGAGTTGTTTCTGAGACGGTTGAGCGTCCTCCACCAGTTGTAGCCAGAGCTTATGCAGTGAGAGCCAGAGAGGAGTAGGATGCCCCTGATGTGATTGCTGGTAAGTTCCTACTCCATGACACTGAATTGTATGCTCTAATAGATCCTGGTTCCACACACTCATATATGTGCACGCATAAGATTGTTGATAAGTTGCTTGTGGTAGATCAGTTAGACTATGAGATATGTGTGACCAATCCATTAGGGCATAGTGTCAATATGAGTAGAGTCTTTAGGAATTGTCCTCTGTTTGTGGAAGGTGTAGAGTTCTCAGTGGATTTGATAGAGCTGTCGTTCCAAGAATTTGACCTGATTTTGGATATGGATTGGTTGGGTAAGCATCGGGCTGTGGTTGATTGTCATAGGAAGACCTTTGTGCTTCGGGATAGGAACCGAGCTCCAGTGTTTGTAAGAGGTTTGGGTGCGAGTTCTTTGAACAATGTGATTTCTGCAATTCAAGCCAAGAGGTTTTTGAGAAAAGGTTGTGAGGCTTTTCTAGTTGTAGTTTTGGATTCCAAGAGAGATCAAGTGAGGATTGAAGATATCCCTGTTGTGCGGGAGTTTAATGATGTTTTTCTAAGTGATTTGCCGGGTTTGCCTCAAGAGAGTGAAGTTGAGCTAGCCATAGAGACCCTGCCAGGTACCACACTTGTATCGAAGGCACCTTATCGAATGGCTCCTGTAGAGTTGAGAGAATTAAAAACTCAACTGCAAGAGCTATTGGATAAGGGGTTTATTCGACCCAGCATATCTCCATGGGGAGCTCCGGTTTTGTTTGTCAAGAAGAAGGATGGGTCTTTGAGGATGTGTATCGATTATAAACAGATTAATAAGATCACAGTGAAGAACAAGTATCCTCTACCCAGAGTTTAGGATTTGTTTGATCAGCTTCGAGGTGCAAGTGTGTTTTCTAAGATAGATCTTGGGTCGGGGTACTATTAGCTTCGGGTTAAGGATGAGGATGTGGTTAAGACTGTATTCCGGACGCGGTATGGCCACTATGAGTTCCTTGTGATGCCATTTGGTTTGACCAATGCTCCAGCGGCATTCATGGATTTGATGAACAGAGTATTTAGGCCGTACTTGGACCGATTTGTAGTAGTGTTTATAGATGATATCCTGGTGTATTCCAAGGATGAGACCGAGCATGAGGAGCATCTCCGATTGGTTTTGCAAGTGTTGAGGGAACATCGGTTGTTTTCCAAATTGAGTAAGTGTGAATTTTAGCTTCGGGAAGTGTCGTTTTTGGGCCACATAGTTTCAGCCAAGGGTATTCAAGTAGATCCAGCTAAGATTGAGGCGATAGTCGATTGGAAAGCGCCGAGGAATGTTCAAGAAGTGAGGAGTTTCCTTGGTCTGGCAGGTTACTACCGTCGGTTTGTTAAGAGTTTCTCTGTGATTGCCGCTCCGATGACTAGGTTGTTGAGGAAAGGAGTTAAGTTCGAGTGGTCGGATAAGTGTCAAGCTTGCTTTGAGAGGTTGAAGCAGTTGTTAGTTGAAGCTCCTATACTGATTCAACCCATCACGGGTAAGGAGTTTGTTATGTATAGCGACGCTTCAGGTGTTGGTCTGGGATGTGTTCTGAGGCAGGAAAGTAAGGTTGTGGCTTATACTTCTCGACAGTTAAAGCCACACGAGAGGAACTATCCGAAGCATGATCTTGAGTTAGCAGCGGTTGTCTTTGCTTTGAAGATTTGGCGCCATTATCTCTATGGGGAGAAGTGCAGGATCTTTACAGACCACAAGAGTTTGAAGTATTTCCTGACTTAGAAGGAACTGAATATGAGACAGCATCAATGGCTTGAGTTGTTTAAAGATTATGATTGCATTGTGGATTACTATCCGGGTAAGGCCAATGTAGTCGCAGATACTTTAAGTCGGAAGTCAGTTTCTGCCTTATTTTTGAGACGGTTCAGATGGAGGTTTTATTCGGATGGGGCTTTGATAGCTCAGTTGAGAGTCAAGCCTACCTTGAGACAGCGATCGTTGATGCTTAGAATTTTGATGAGAGGCTTTAGCGGATTATGCAAGAGGTTAGTTTGGGCAAGCAGTTAGAGTTCTCAGTTCTTGATGGAGCGCTTTTGTTTGGGAACCGTTTGTGTGTTCCGGATGATGATGAATTGAGGAAATAGCATCTGAGGGAGGCACATAGCACGGTTTTCACCATGCATCCCGGGAGTAATAAGATGTATCGGGATATGAAGCAGTTTTATTGGTGGTCTGGTATGAAGAGGGATATAGTGGGCTTTATATCCAAGTGCTTGAGATGTCAACAGGTAAAGGCTGAGCACCAAGTTCCTTCTGGATTGCTCACTCCTTTGTCCGTTCCCGAGTGGAAGTGGGATGATATCACCATGGATTTTGTTTTCGGGTTGCCCTTGACTCAGAAAAAGCATGATTCTGTTTGGGTTATTGTGGATCGACTCACAAAGTCCGCTCACTTCTTGCCGGTTAGGATGGATTACCAGATGGATAGATTGGCTAGTATCTATGTGGATGAGATAGTTCGGTTGCATGGAGTGCCTTTGTCCATAGTTTCAGACCGGGACCCAAGGTTCACATCTAAGTTTTGGAAAGAGTTGCAGCGAGCTCTGGGTACCAAGTTGAACTTCAGCACGGTGTTTCATCCTCAGACAAACGGTCAGTCAGAGCTAGTGATTCAGATCTTAGAGGATATGTTAAGGGCTTGTGTTTTGGACTTTCCATGTAGTTGGGACAAGTATGTATCACTTTTGGAATTTGCCTACAACAATAGCTATCAGTCCAGTATCAGTATGGCTCCTTATGAGGCTTTGTATGGACGTCAGTGTAGGACTCCAGTTTGTTGGACAGAGTTATCCGAGAGGTCAGTGATTGGGCCAGAATTGGTAAGGGATACAGAAGAGAAGATCAGAGTTGTGCAGCGAAATTTGAAGGCGGCCAAGGATCGACAGAGATCTTATGCCAACTTGAAGAGAAAGGATGTGCAGTTTGAAGTCGGAGACAAGGTTTTCCTGAAAGTTTCTCCTTGGAGAAAAGTGCTTAGGTTTGGAAAGAAAGGAAAACTTAGTTCTCGTTTCATTGGTCCGTATGAGGTGTTCGCAAGAGTTGGTCCGGTGGCCTATAAATTTTCTTTACCGATAGAGTTGTCCAAGTTGCATGATGTGTTCCACGTTTCTATGCTTCGTCGGTATAGGTCGGATCCTTCTCATGTTTTGTCGGTTCAAGAGGTTCAAGTGCAGTCTGATTTCTCCTACGATGAGGAACCAAAAGTAATCCAAGCTCGGGGAGTGAGGCAGTTAAGAAGTAAGCAAATTCCGTTGGTAAAGGTGTTATGGAATCACCACGGAGTCGAAGAGGCGACATGGGAACCGGAAGAGTCGATGAGAGCTCAGTATCCGCAGTTGTTCAGTTCAGGTGAGAATTTCGAGGACGAAATTCTTCTTAGTAAGGGAGAGTTATCACACCCCGTTTGGCCCCTAGTAGAATGAGCCATATATGTGAGTATGCATTTGTATGTGTTTGGTATATCATAAGTGCATTTTGAGAATATTGCATGTTTTATGGGTTTATTCCGGTGTGGGTGTGCATATAGAAATAAGGTGGGCATAAGTGGAGTTGTGATTATATACATGTGAGCATATCATAGTGTGTGTATTAGATGAGATTGCATTGGGTGTGTTGCTCATACATGGGTGCATTATTAGAGTGTTTCATTGTGTGTGTGTGACATGTGCATCTAGTGTGTAAGTGATTAATGCCCTCCACTAAGATGTTGACAAGTGTAAAGGGGGAGAAAAGAAAGGAAAGAGAAAGAGGAAAAGGGGAAAATTCAGATTAAAAACCCATTTTCCCGTTCTCCCTTCTCCTTCCCTCTTCTTCTTCCTCTTTGCTCTTCTCTAAGTGATTTGCTTGGATTCAAGTTGGTGTGGTGGGAATTAATTACTCCTTGTGTTTGATTGGTAAGCTTTATGCTTTTGGTTTTGCTTTTGTTCAAGTTCTTCTTCTTCCCTTGCATTTTTCTGGTTTTGGGTTTAAAGTTAGGGTTTTGAGTTTGTGTATTTTTGTGGTTTGTTGCTTAGCTGAGCCTCCAAGAGATCCTAAAGGTAAGGAAGTTGCAGGATCTAGTGGAACCAAGTGATAGAGCTTCTAATTTTGACGTTTGGGATTTTGTGTTTTATATATTGTTGGCATGATATTATTTGATTGAAATTCTAGAAATTGTTGATGTTCTTAATGTTGTTCTTTGAATTTATGAGTGGGTTTTGTTATGGCATGATTTTGATGATGGATTCGGTTGAATTTAAAGTTTGAGTCATTATATCATGGTTTGAGTGAGGAATTTTAGTGTTGGGTTGAAAAATTTGGTGTTTTGGCTCGACAGTGTGGAATCTGGGCATGGGTCACGGTGACAACCATTTTGGTTGTGACCGTGAGGTGCCCAGCTTTTGCTTCTGTTCTGGGTTTTGGGTACGTCACGGTGACAACCATTTTGGTTGTGACCGTGAGGTACCCAAACTTTTGCTTCTGTTTGGCTTCTTTGGTACGTCACGGTGACAACCATTTTGGTTGTGACCGTGAGGTACCCAGAACTTCAATTCTTTTTTGAGTTGGGGACATGTCACGGTGACAACCATTTTGGTTGTGACCGTGAGATGTCCAGCTTTTGGGTTCTGTTGATTTTCTTGGTACGTCACAGTGACAACCATTTTGGTTGTGACCGTGAGGTACCCCTTATCAGCATTCTGCCGAGAGCTTTGGTATGTCACGGTGACAACCAATTTGGTTGTGACCGTGACCTACCCTGTTTTTGTAATAAAATCCTGTTTTCTTCCCACGTTTTAGAAATGTTATACTATTGATTTTAGCATTCAATATCACTTATTATGAGCCATAATTGTGCATGTACTGTTCTATTTAAAGTATATGAATTCTTTATTTGTTATAATTAAAATGTGGACATTAGTTCTATGATTTTAGCCTGCAAGAGTCAGTCTAGTGGATAGTTAGACATGCTTAATAGAGTCTCTTAGCTGCAGCCATTTGTTCAGTTTTGACCCCGATCAGGTCCCCTCTTGGTTCCTCGCGAACCCCTTTGTGTTCGGATCTTGTTTAAGATCCCCTTTGAAAATGTTTTGTGGAAATTAAAAGTAAAAATTGGTTTCTCGATTCGTACCCGTAAGGTACTGTTTGTAATCGGCTCGTACCCGTAAAGTACTGTTTGTTCACTCGTTATCCACTACTTTGAGTTAGCAGGCACTTTGTCTTTTTGAATTGCTTTGTTAAGTATGAAATTGTATTATCGGAATATGTTTATTAATGAGATGTTTTAAAAGCAGTAGTACTTTATCGAAGGTATGACTCTATATGTTTACGTGTTCATATGTTCACACTCCTGTTTAATGCGTATCTCTGATTATGCCATCTGTGTGTATTTGCTTTGACGACCGTTGTGAATGGTTGTCCTTAGGCTATATGTGTGTTTACCCACTAAGCGTTTATCGCTTAGCACGATGTGTTTACCCGTGCAGGTGCGGAAGGAGTTCGTTTGGGTGAGTCGCAGCCATCGAAGTCAACACAACTGGGTCTTTAGTGTAAGGCCTAATTTTTTATCTCGATGGTTCTTTTTGTATAGAACTCTCTTACATCAATTTTGTAATAGCTTTCGCATATGTATATGAATAATTTTGGATATGTAATTATCTTTTGTATCTCTGGGTTGATCAAATAGTAATGTAATGCTTTCCGTTATTTTAATACATGATCAGCTTATTTCATGAATGGCTTTGTAAAGTTTTAAATTACCCTGTATTTCGGTATGAATGTTTATGTATGGATGTATGTATATTCTGTATCTGTGTGGTGGCACCTCTACTCCTACGGAATCTCACTCCTTATCGGATGGGATCGCCTAAGTACGGGTAAGGGGTGTTACATGACTGATTCTCCTTATCAGTTCTAATCCAATAAGAGGACTCCTCCTAATTTCATCACCATAGGCACCTAACCTTGCAAATTCTTTTTTCCAGTCACCCATGAACCTATTAATAACCATTAACTTTTCCCTTATGCACAGTGACCTACCCACATACAACCCCCACTTTTCCCTGACCAAGTCTTGTATCTTCCAGATCTTAATATCTGGGCTGTGAAAGTATCATATCCTCAAATTTTCTAGCAATGAAAGTAGCATTGCACAACTTATTTTTTTTCTTCTTAGTGCACTTGTGTTCTCGATTATAGGGTTTTACCTTAAAATCCCTATAATCCCCTTCAATAATAGCAAATAATTCCCTTTCACATTTAGGTCCATTACATCTAACCCTCACTCTATGCCTTTTATTAGGCCTAAGCTTCAAAGCAACTCCGTTCTCCACTGAATAATCAATAATAGCTTTTCTAAATGGAATTACATTTTCAAATATCATCCCAATTTGAAATGTTATTGTGACGCGCGCCGGATCCCCGCGGCCGCCCCTTCGACCGCCCGCACGTGGGCGATCGGGCAATTGTGGGTCCGTTGGCAGCTTGCGATAAATCGCAAGTGCGTCTATGTTGGGCAACAAGGAGGTTTCATGGAGTCGCCACCCAATAGAACATTGGGAAAGTTTCTCTCGCCTCGGAGAGCCTAAGACTGCGCTTAGTATCCATTTTGGGCCAGCCAAAGGAGCCTAGGATTAACGCTAAAGCCTCATGACACAAGAAGTATCTTGGAGGATAACCTCTAACCTCTTGAGCCCAAAGACCAGAGCCGGTTCGGGACTTCTCATTTATTTATACCTTGATTAATATCATAATTAAGTTTTGAATTCATTGTTTCATCAACTTTCCACACAATGCAATTTTAATTTAAAGGCGCAATCATTCATATCAAAAGCGGTAAATGTAAGCAAAATCCAACATAAAGCATTCAAAAACAAATTACAATAACACTAGGACCGGAATACAACTCCCATTTATAAAAGTGAAATACATGCATAAAACGGGTTATTCATTAATAGTGAGAACATTGGTCCTCGCATGCATATTTATTATGAAACAGTTTTGATGTGATGATTTATTCGGGTATGAAAAACTAGGACATTGGTCCCCTTTTATTTAGAAAAAAAATGTCAAGTTAATTAATAGAAACATTTTTGTGATTTTCTTTATAGCGTGCCTAAATAAAGAATTTTACAAGAAAATTATATGGCAAAATTAAATAAAATATTACAAACCAAATGAGCCTTTTTGGACCTCCCGATGTGCTCGCAAAAACGCCCAAGCGAAAAAAATGAGTTTAGACATAAAAACAAAATACAAATAAAATAATGTTAGTAATTAAATCAATTAAATCAATTAAACATACAAAATAATGAATAGCAAATTAAAATAACACAAGATGATATGGAAAGAATGATAATGGAATCAAAATGTTAACAATCCAAAATAAATGAGAAACATGCATTATGTATGACAAATGATTGAATGATGTGATGAAAATAAAATAAAACGTGTTAATTAATTAGTACATGAAAATATACACATGATGAAAATGATGATGAAGATAAACGAATCAAAGAATATATAAAATGATAAAGAAAAGAATAATAAATGAAAACAATTAAAGAATGATGAAAACAATTAAATGAACAATATGATTAATTAAATATGTTCACAAATGATATAAACCATTTACATGGCAAAAAGATCAATTAAAATGAATTTATTAATTACATGTTAAAAATAATGATGAATTAAAGTGAAATAAATTAATTACATGTTAAAAATAATGATGAATTAAAGTGAAATAAATTAATTACATGTTAAAAATAATGATGAATTAAAGTGAAATAAATTAATTACATTTTAAAAATAATGATGAATTAAAGTGAAATAAATTAATTACATGTTAAAATTAATAAACAATCAATATTTATGTGAATAAAAATCATATATAAACAAATTAAATAAAGCAAATCTGAAATAAATAAAATAAATGAGAATAATAAAATAAAATATACATAAATAAATTAGATATGAACCAAAAGAAATAATAAAAACAAGCCCAGAATGTTTACCCTCAGAGTTTCGGATTCGATGAAGGTAAAAGATGATCGATTTCTTTGTTTGATGATTCACAATATTAGAGTGAAATATGATGAAAATGTTGGAATTTTATTCCAAGAAACATGAAAAAAAATGATCAAAAATTCTTTAAGAACAAAGAATTGATACATTTGCCTAAAGAAATGATTTTGATAAAAAAAAAAAGTTTTTATTGATTAAAATAAAGAAAAATGATTTCAAGAACAATCAATCACTTTGTTCAAAAAAATTGATTGAAGTTTTATTTTAGAAAATCAAATAAAAATTAGATTTTGATGACAAACAATTATTTTATTTGTCTCAAAATCAATTTTTATCAAAAGGAGATTCAAAACAAAATCAATGAAAAAGTTTGATTGAACACAAAATAAAAGATTAGAAACAATTTTGAGAACAAATAATTATTGTATTTGTCTCAAAATTTAAATCAAACAACAAAACTTCCTCTAAAAAATATGTTTAGAAGAAATTATGTTGGAAAAAGAATGAAACATTTGATTTTTCTTTTTGATTTTTTGTTGGGAAATAAATCTGGAATTTTAGTGGAAGAAGAAGAAGAATTCTGAAAATTTTAGGTCTAAAAAATAGTAGTGGAGGCTCCCCTTTTTTGATTCATCATAAAGTATTTAAAGAATAGAAAATGTTGCCCTAATTTAATTAATGAAAACAAACCTAATTTTATTCAAATTCCTTTATTTTTGGGGATAAAATCAAGTTTTATTAATTAATAATCTATAAAAAATATTTTGGAATTTTATTTGAAGTCAAAAATCCTTAATTTTGGGATAAAAATGGATTTTTGGGTGAAAAAATCGGAAAAAGGGCTGAAAAATGGGAAAATAGGGTACCAGACCCTATACCGACGGCCAGGAAGCCCGTCGCTATAGAGCGACGGGGCCTCTCGCAGCGCAGCCGTGCGAAATCCGCACGCAGAGGCGCAGAAATCGCGCGCCTCAGCGCACGGTGCGGCTCGCAGCGCGCAACGCTGCGCGTCGCTCTTTAGCGACGCGCGGCATTGGCGACGCTGCGCGTCGCCAAATCGCGCCCAGCGCGCCTGCGCGCTGCCGCGCCCGACACTCGCGGTCCGAAAATTTTTTTATTTTTTTTCTATTTTTTTTTAATTTTAAATTGACTAAAAACATCATAATTTTAAGCCCCCATTTTTTAAAATTAATTTTTTAAATATTTTTTATTATTTTTTAATTTTTCACTCTAAAATACAAATTTGACGAGAAAACCATCACTTTTAACTTTTTAAGCCTGTGAAGGCAATTATCATCATTGGGTAGCTTCGATCTAGGCTTACTTAGGACCCGGTGTCTACAGTTGCCCCCAGTTTAGGGGAATCTAGTACACTAGTGTCTAGGTGAGCCTAAACTCAAAGAAGAAAAGGAAAGAGACGCGTACCTGAGTCAGCCGTCTTTCCGAACTGGAGAATTCTGAGATGGTGGTTATTACCATGGTGTGTTTTTGTTTGTTGAAGCGGTGCTATCTGTGAGCCCTTCGGTTGATTGCCCCCTGAGAGGTCTTCGGTTCATCGATCGTTTGTTTGCCCCCTGAGCGGTCTTCAGTTTTCTGATCATTTGCCCCCTGAGAGGTCTTCAGTTCATTGATTGTTTGCCCCCTGAGAGGTCTTAGATTTGCTGCTCCCTGAGAAGTCTTTGGTTGATTGCCCCCTGAGAGGTCTTCGGTTCATTGATCGTTTGCCCCATGAGAGGTCTTCAGTTCTTTGCCCCCTGAGAGGTCTTCAGCTCATTGATCGTTTGCCCCCTGAGAGGTCTTCTGTTCATTGATTGTTTGCCCCCTGAGAGGTCTTAGATTTGCTGCTCCCTGAGAAGTCTTTGGTTGATTGCCCCCTGAGAGGTCTTCGGTTCATTGATCGTTTGCCCCCTGAGAGGTCTTCAGTTCATTGATTGTTTGCCCCCTGAGAGGTCTTCTTGTTCATTGCCCCCTGAGAGGTCTTCGGTTCACTTATTATTTGCCCCCTGAGAGGTCTTCCGTTCATTGATTGTTAGCCCCCTGAGAGGTCTTCAGTTCTTTGCCCCCTGAGAGGTCTTCAGTTCATCGATCGTTTGCCCCCTGAGAGGTCTTCAGTTCATGGATTGTTTGCCCCCTGAGAGGTCTTAGATTTGCTGCTCCCTGAGAAGTCTTTGGTTGATTGCCCCCTGAGAGGTCTTCGATTTGCTGCTCCCTGAGAAGTCTTCGGTTTATTGCCCCCTGAGAGGTCTTCAGTTTGTTGCTCCCTGAGAAGTCTTTGGTTAATTGATTGCTTGGACTGATGTCGTCACTCGGCTTTGGTCAGTGTCCGCATCGAATCTCTCTTTCTGCGAAATAGGGAAACTAAAATATGCAGGGAAAATAGTGAGCATGCAAGTGAAATGCATGAGTCATGCAGGAATGCAGGATAAAAATTCATCTTTGTGGACTTGGAGATGATAGCCGGGCTAGCGGCAATTTTCGATATAATTGATGCCTTTTGAGCTGCTTTTGAATTTCATGCCCTTCGAGATTGCGAGATTCTCATCCGGTACCTGTAGTCATTATTTGAAGGTAGTGCGTCCCTTGTGGATTTTCGCACTAGCTTTTCTTAGTGAGAGATGCGTCCTATGTGGATTTTCACATAACCCTGTGCCTTATTTTTTGCCTGGGATGGACCCAACCCAATCCAGCGGCTTTTCTCTTTCTTCTTTTTTTTTTGAAGGACAGACTACATGTTTTCAGGTTTTCACCCTATCCTTTTGCCTAGTTTTTGCTTAGAGCGCCAGTTACGGTTTTCACTCTAATGGCTTTCTTTTTTTTTTTTTTTGAAGATTGCTGAAGTTGTTGGCAAGAATCTTTAGGGAGCCTTAGGACATGGTTGCATGAGCTTGATTTTGCACATCTGATAACAGGATGAATCGGCTGAAGCGTTTGCGTGCTGAGAGTAGCAGAGGGTAGGCAGATACATGACTTTGATCACACAGGGTACAATAATCTGATCACATCATTGCATAAATGCATGTGTTTCAATTTGATTTCATTAAACATGATCATTATTTTGGCATTGACTTTAAAAAATACAAGACTTTAGCTAATCTCGAGATAGATCTTGAAAGCATCAAACTCCTGTTATCAATCAGCTCTCTCGGGTTTTATGATTGAAGATTTTCTCTCTGCTCTCATTTAATCTTTTGAATGCAAATTCTAGAAGCAATGTTGGAGACGAGACTTAACTCGAATGCATGAATGCACTCATGGCTCCTCGCTTTAAGCTCAAGAAACACCATATGCCTCTTCTTACGTACCAAACCTTATTAGAAGGTCATCTTCGCTAATTGGATAAGACTGAACCAAGAATCAAAAGGTCTTACTTTGGTTGTAATGTCAGGCTTAGGTATATGGCTGTAAAAAAAAAAGATCAGGTCGCTAGAAAAAAAATGGCCGCGATATTTTCTCAACTGATGGATGAACCGTTCTCAGATCAGTTGCATATACAAGAGGTTTTTTTTTTTTTTTTTAATTTGGGTTCGGTAACATTTTAGCTCCTTGAGATCAGAATAACAATAAAAGGGTAATTATTGAAACTAGTCAATTGGTTACTGTTTTGAGGTCTTTTTTTGTTTTTTTGAGCTCATGCCTTTTATGCACGACTAAACCCTTTTTTCAAAGTGTAAACTTGCCCTTACCAAGGCAATTTTTGATAGTCCAAAGAAAAATTGTTCAAATGTACATCCATCCTTTTTAGAGCAGCCACTCTTCTAAGGGGAAGCCAAAATCATTTTAGGCGAGGGGGTAGTTTTAATGTGTGTAACAACAAAATTGGCACGCATTCAGCATACCTGCATAAAAGCTCAATGGGCTAGCAAGCGATTGCAGAATAAGGGTAGGAAATAGTCATTTAGAGAGCTATACAAAGAAAAGATTGCCTAAATTATTTTCCAGGTTCTGTCTTATCCAGAGATCGCTTCGACGGGTAATCAGAAAGGTTCTAGTGCTCTTAGTGAGTTTTCATCTAATCTCCTAATTGCAACTAGTTTTTCTTACTTATTTTTTCTCTCTGAATCTCTCTCTTTAGGAGTTATGTCAGATGCTATCAAGATTTTCTTTGGGATTTCCCAAAGTTTCGAGATTAAATGCAGCCATATTATTTGAATTAATGTCAAAATAAATGTGTTATGATCATGCGAAATGAAATCAATAGAAATGTCATACAAATAAGCAAAAGTTGTTCACTTTATTACAAACAGAAAATTGTAATATAAAAAGTTCCAGAAATAAAAAGATCTAAAAGCAATATCACTAGTGGGCCACAAGACACAATCATGTTCGCGGTGGAGGGACTGCATTATAACTTGCTTTCTTCTTTTTCTCTCTATTCTCAGGATCTGCGATCTGATTGGTGTCAATGAGATCCTGGATTTTGTTTCTCAGAATTCGACAATGGTCAGTCAAATGGCCAGTGTGCTGGTGGTAAGCGCAGTACTGATCACCTCTATGTCCCGGCTGTCCCTGACTCAAGGCTGGTCTAGATGGCAATGGCTGTAACTTGCCTTCTTTCATTAGTCTCTTCAGTACCCAGGATAGAGAGCGGCCTAAGTTGGAGTAGTATCTTTGACCCTGCCCAACTCCAGTAGCTGAGACCTCTGCCGTCCTACCATTTCTGCTGTTGCTGCTCCCGGCACCTCCTGATTTGAATCCCGACTGGTTCCCATAGCCTTTCCCAGCAAAGTTATTTTGGCTTGCTTTCTTTGCCAAGTAAGCCGCCTCAGCTTATATAGCGATATCCTTAAGCGACTCCCAGTCCTTGAGCCCCTTAAAACTGAGCAAGTCCCTTAAGTAAGGGCATGAGTTTCTGATAAACAACCTGATCTGGTCTGCAGTGTCAGGCTTCCTCTTCATCTCCATGACCCTGTTTCTCCATCTTGTAAGGTACTCATGGAATGACTCATCATTCTTCTGCTGTAGAAGCTCGAGGTCTTTTAGGGTGACCTCCATCCTGGTGCTGCAGTCGTATTGCTTCATGAATTCTTCGGTCAAAAGGTCCCAGTCCTCTTTGGACCTCCTATCCAACCCGTGGTACCAGTCAACTGCCGGGCCCACCAGACTAAGGCAGAAATATTCCACCTTTTGCTTCTTGCTCAGCCCTGTGCCTTTCATGACCAGGGTGTACTGCTTGATGTGGGCGGATGGGTCAGAGGTGCCATCAAATTTCGGCAGCTCGGGCATCTTGAATCTTTGGGGCAACAGCTCTTCATCCCCCAGATCTCTGTCTTCTGGGTTGACCCCCTTTCCAGCTGATAGCATGCGGGTGATAGCTTCGATCTGCTATCTCATACCTCTTAAAGCTTCATCCTCTACTCTGGGTGCTCTGGGCCTCGCAGCTTGGTGGACTATCGGCACCTCTTCTTCTTCTTCCTCCATCAGGAAATCATCGTTGGGATTGTGAATCCTTTCCCCTCTTGGCTCGATGGGTGCAGCAGCTCTGTGCTCATTGTTGGGTTGGCGAGCAGCAGCTCCAACGAAGGGAGCCTCCCCACCAGCAGGTGGTTCGGCTTGCCCCCGAGGAGGGACTGCCTGTGGCTGTAGAGCAGCAGGCGGCTGTGGGGCAGCAGGTGGATGGGCAATCCTTTCAGCCATGGCACCCATCATGTCTAGCATTCTCCGTTCGAAGTCCTCTAGCCTCCTAGCTAAGTCTTGAGTGGTCAGTGCTCCGGTTTCTTCTGCCATTGGTGGTTCTAGAGAGGCTTCACTGATTGATGAGGATGACTCAGAATCCCAGTCAGACACTAGTTCCGGCAACTCAAAGAGCAAATTTGTCCTTACTAGCCTACCGTCGGAACCTCTAGTCCACTTAGATGAATCTATGATGGCTGAAAAAATTAGATTGTTAGGATGATGCATGAATGACATATACAATGCATGATAGTGAGCTATGCAACATTTACAATCACATGCGAGCAAGTAGATCCTTCCAACCTTATTACTCCCACACACGAGGTAATGCGATCTCTTTCCTAAGTGGGCTTAATCCATGGGTTAGCGGGGAACCCAATGGATGCGTATGGTGCTCGGTGGAAAACCGGCATCATAACATCTCTTATCTAATGTGCAAGCGGATGGGTTATGATCGTTATGTATTTAGGCAATCCCAATAAGTCATCTGGGCCTATCGGGGCATGAAAGCCTTTGATTAGGTGACCAATCAGATTATTTGGGTTTGTCCAATACAAAATAATCCATATAGCAAGCAAGGTATTACGGTTCATATCACCCAAGGGAAGTATCTATTGCCATTACATGAGCTTTGGTCAAAGGGTGGTGTTACTTTAGGGCTACCCAAGCATGATCCCTGCCGACGGGTCTAGCTCATCACGAGCGTAACGACCGATCGGGTCACCATTTTATATACCATTGAGGTACGAGGCTTGGGCTGGTGATTATCCTTAACACTTCCCCAAATTGAGTGAAAATGGGGTCGCGCTTCGGGAACGCACCGGGGCTAAAAGAGGGACCAAACTAGCATAGATCTAAGGCTCTAATGAGATGCAATGCAGTTTTGAAAGAAGATGAAATTTTTAAATTAAAACTCAATTATGATTTTTAATCAAGGTACTTTCGAATCGAAGTCTCGAGTATGTCCCCAGTGGAGTCGCCACTGTGACGCGCACCGGATCCCCGCGGCCGCCCCTTTGACCGCCTGCACGTGGGCGATCGGGCAATTGTGGGTCCGTTGGCAGCTTGCGATAAATCACAAGTGCGTCTATGTTGGGCAACAAGGAGGTTTCATGGAGTCGCCACCCAATAGAACATTGGGAAAGTTTCTCTCGCCTCGGAGAGCCTAAGACTGCGCTTAGTATGCATTTTGGGCCAGCCAAAGGAGCCTAGGATTAACGCTAAAGCCTCGTGACACAAGAAGTATCTTGGAGGATAACCTCTAACCTCTTGAGCCCAAAGACCAGAGCCGGTTCGGGACTTCTCATTTATTTATACCTTGATTAATATCATAATTAAGTTTTGAATTCATTGTTTCATCAACTTTCCACACAATGCAATTTTAATTTAAAGGCGCAATCATTCATATCAAAAGCGGTAAATGTAAGCAAAATCCAAAATAAAGCATTCAAAAATAAATTACAATAACACTAGGAGCGGAATACAACTCCCATTTATAAAAGTGAAATACATGCATAAAACGGGTTATTCATTAATAGTGAGAACATTGGTCCTCGCATGCATATTTATTATGAAACAGTTTTGATGTGATGGTTTATTCGGGTATGAAAAACTAGGACATTGGTCCCCTTTTATTTAGAAAAAAAATGTCAAGTTAAATAATAGAAACGTTTTTGTGATTTTCTTTATAGCGTGCCTAAATAAAGAATTTTACAAGAAAATTATATGACAAAATTAAATAAAATATTACAAACCAAATTAGCCTTTTTGGACCTCCCGATGTGCTCGCAAAAACGCCCAAGCGAAAAAAATGAGTTTAGACATAAAAACAAAATACAAATAAAATAATGTTAGTAATTAAATCAATTAAATCAATTAAACATACAAAATAATGAATAACAAATTAAAATAACATAAGATGATATGAAAAGAATGATAATGGAATCAAAATGTTAACAATCCAAAATAAATGAGAAACATGCATTATGTATGACAAATGATTGAATGATGTGATGAAAATAAAATAAAACGTGTTAATTAATTAGTACATGAAAATATACACATGATGAAAATGATGATGAAGATAAACGAATCAAAGAATATATAAAATGATAAAGAAAAGAATAATAAATGAAAACAATTAAATGAACAATATGATTAATTAAATATGTTCACAAATGATATAAACCATTTACATGGCAAAAAGATCAATTAAAATGAATTTATTAATTACATGTTAAAAATAATGATGAATTAAAGTGAAATAAATTAATTACATGTTAAAAATAATGATGAATTAAAGTGAAATAAATTAATTACATGTTAAAATTAATAAACAATCAATATTTATGTGAATAAAAATCATATATAAACAAATTAAATAAAACAAATCTGAAATAAATAAAATAAATGAAAACAATAAAATAAAATATACATAAATAAATTAGATATGAACCAAAAGAAATAATAAAAACAAGCCCAGAATGTTTACCCTCAGAGTTTCGGATTCGATGAAGGTAAAAGATGATCGATTTCTTTGTTTGATGATTCACAATATTAGAGTGAAATATGATGAAAATGTTGGAAATTTATACCAAGAAACATGAAAAAAAATGATCAAAAATTCTTTAAGAACAAAGAATTGATACCTTTGCCTAAAGAAATGATTTTGATCAAAAAAAAAAGTTTTTATTGATTAAAATAAAGAAAAATGATTTCAAGAACAATCAATCACTTTGTTCAAAAAAATTGATTGAAGTTTTATTTTAGAAAATCAAATAAAAATTAGATTTTAATGACAAACAATTATTTTATTTGTCTCAAAATCAATTTTTATCAAAAGGAGATTCAAAACAAAATCAATGAAAAAGTTTGATTGAACACAAAATAAAAGATTAGAAACAATTTTGAGAACAAATAATTATTGTATTTGTCTCAAAATTTAAATCAAACAACAAAACTTCCTCTAAAAAATATGTTTAGAAGAAATTATGTTGGAAAAAGAATGAAACATTTGATTTTTCTTTTTGATTTTTGGTTGGGGAATAAATCTGGAATTTTAGTGGAAGAAGAAGAAGAATTCTGAAAATTTTAGGTCTAAAAAATGTGTGGAGGACCCCAAAAGAATCAATTGGAATAATTAAGTCTTGAAAATTAATTTTCCAATCTCAATTAAACCTTGTTAATTCAAAGAGAAATCCCAAAATGTTTAGAAGAAAAATCAAAGAGGAAGAGAAATGCTGGAAATTCTGATGTAAAAAATAGTAGTGGAGGCTCCCCTTTTTTGATTCATCATAAAGTATTTAAAGAATAGAAAATGTTGCCCTAATTTAATTAAGGAAAACAAACCTAATTTTATTCAAATTCCTTTATTTTTGGGGATAAAATCAAGTTTTATTAATTAATAATCTATAAAAAATATTTTGGAATTTTATTTGAAGTCAAAAACCCTTAATTTTGGGATAAAAACGGATTTTTGGGTGAAAAAATCGAAAAAAGGGCTGAAAAATGGGAAAATAGGGTACCAGACCCTATACCGACGGCCAGGAAGCCCGTCGCTATAGAGCGACGGGGCCTCTCGCAGCGCAGCCGCGCGCAGAGGAGCGGAAATCGCGCGCCTCAGCGAACGGTGCGGCGCATCGCTCTTTAGCGACGCGCGGTATTGGCGACGCTGCGCGTCTGCAAATCGCGCCCAGCGCGCTGCCGCGCCCGACACTCGCGGTCCGAAAATTTTTTTATTTTTTTTATTTTTTTTCTATTTTTTTTAATTTTAAATTGACTAAAAACATCATAATTTTAAGCCCCATTTTTCAAAATTAATTTTTTAAATATTTTTTATTATTTTTTAATTTTTCACTCTAAAATGCAAATTTGACGAGAAAACCATCACTTTTAACTTTTTAAGCCTGTGAAGGCAATTATCATCATTGGGTAACTTCGATCTAGGCTTACTCAGAACCCAGTGTCTATAGTTATGGTGCTACATTTTGGATCATAATATAACTTGCTACTCTTCTTTCTGCTTGTAGATTTACGCTAGCTCCAGATCTAACATCTAACACATATTTCCCTTCATCACTCCATGCATCAGAACTGCCAACATATTCCTCATCACCACCCAGAATTCCTGCATATTTACCAGCTCTGTTATCTCCTGTATATTCAAAAACCATGTCGACTCTAGCTTCCCCTAATGGAATTTCTTGAGTGAAATTAGACTCCCTTCTCATCTTCTTCTCTCTTGTCTCCTCCCTTGCAACTTCCCTAAATCTTCTTAGTTTTTCAACTTCATCACTTACATCTTCATCAGTGTTATAATCACCATCACAACTACTTTCTGAATTGAGTTCTTCTTCATCAATTGAAGATTCTTCATCATTTTCTTCAAAATCATCTATGCCTCCTGAACCATTATCAGCCCTTGCTCCATCCTTTCTTAATTCTGTATTTATACCCCTACCTTCTGCATTGGTTGCCCTGGAAGCACAAACAGCATTTACAAATCTCACCCTTATTTGGGGTTGCTATAGATGCACCACTTGCATTTATATTGTCCCCCTCATCTATGGTTACCCTATAATTTTTTTTCCCTCCTAAACCCTCCCCCTCTTTTGCCCCACTTATTCCCACATTGGATACCACATCAAGTTGACTGACAACATGCATTATGTATAAATCCAAAATTGCTCCATCATTAAAGTCCTTTACTAATTCCAACAATACCCTATCATCACCTAATATTTAAATTTTCCTCTTCCTTTCTCTAAAAAACAAAAACCATGAACATCAATGTAACCTATTAATTTTGAATGATAAGCTAACTCCACAAGTGAAAAAATGATGCCATTCTTCAATTGGGCCTTCACCCACATATTTTTCATTTTCTAACCTGTTTTTAATAAAATTACCCCCATCATGAAATTTGACTTTCATCTAAACAGTTGACATTGCCAAACTGTAACAGAATAAAAAAAACCAATAAAAACTTTAAATTCCTAAACTCTTAACAAAAGCCCAAATTTTTTCCCATAAATATCAAAATAACCATTTACACAAAATTAATATGTAGTATTTAGTTTTTTACCTCTAGTTTATCGATATGTCTTCTCTACTACAATCGCATGCCTTTGTCTTCCCGTTCGTCTGTTAATCACCACTTTACATCAAAGATTTACACTCAGGTTTTCCCTAATCGATTCGAAGTAGGGATCAAATAAGTGTTATTCTCTATTCTATTACCCTTTTTTCCCCGAATGATAATTTAATTTATATTGACACATGTCAGAATGTAACAGGTTGAAGTTCCATGTCAGCGCATCTATTCCTCACGTGCAAATCACATTTCAATCATCTCTGTTTTTTGTATTTATTAGTTATATAATTAATAAGATAAGGTGCTTATATGGTCATTCTTGGAGTTTAGGTGCCCAAATGATTTTTGTTGACAAGTATAAGGTGTTGTATATAGTTTTACCCATATATATATATATATATATTGAATTAAGATTTTTTTTAGAATGGGGGCCGAAGCCATACAAAGAAAAACTAAACAAGAATATTATAGGGAAGGAAACACTCATAATATCCTCTTCTATTAAACTGTTAAGATCTCTATGAGGAGAATCAATAGCTTGACAACAAATGTGAATAGCATGAGCAGTATTGGCTGTTCAATTTTTGCACGTATTCCCCTCTCTATAGACATAACGAATGCAAACATCCCAGTCCATGTTTGTAACACCCCAAAATACACCCTAGTCGGATTTAGACAAGTTTAGGGTATAGCGGAAACCGAATGCATTTGATTTAGCGATGGAAATGTCAAAAAGGACACAACCGTCATTAATTCAAAAGTTTTGGCAAGTTTTAGTAAATTGCACAATTATGTCATTATGCCTTAAATGGCATCAATAGAATCATTTCGGAGACCAAAAATGTGTAACTGGGTGATTGTGACGCGCGCCGGATCCCGATGCGCCGCCCGTTCGACCACCCGCATGTGGGCGATCGGGGCATTTGCGGGTCCGTTGACATCTTGCAAATAAATTGCAAGTGCGTCTATGTTGGGCAACAAGGAGGTATCATGGAGTCGCCACCCAATAGAACATTGGGAAAGTTTCTCTCGCCTCGGAGAGCCTAAGACTGCGCTTGGTACCCATTTTGGGCCAGCCAGAGGGATCATAGAAGGTGAACCTCTCACCCCAAGGAGCCTAGGGTTAGCGCTAAAGCCTTGTGACCCAAGAAGTATATTGGAGGATAACCTCTAACCTCTTGAGCCCAAAGACCAGAGCTTGTTCCGGGATTTCTCATCTATTTCTGCCTCAATTATCTTATGATCAAATTTTAATATCATTAATTCGCTCTCCCTCCACACTACGCAGTTGATTAAAAGGCGCATTTATTCACATTCGGAAAGCCATAAATGATCAAATAAATAGTGAAAGCAATAAATTACAATAATATAAGGAGCGGAATACAACTCCCTTTTATAAAAAGTGCAATACATGCATAAAACGGGTTATTCATTTAGATGGGAACGTTGGTTCCCGAATATTCATTTTACAAAAAAGTATAGAATTCTCAAATCGGTTTAGATCTTTTAGTTTGGTATGAAAACGAGGACGTTGGTCCAGTTTTGTTAACAAATATTCGATTTAGTATAAAACATTTGTGCGGTGGTTCTTTTTAAGAGCAGTCGAAAATCATTTTATTATTACAGATCACAAATACATAAAATACAATAAAATAGTAATTGCATATTTCTCAAATAATAAATGAATGCATCCTAATTTACCTGTTCCGCCCATACTTCTTAGAAAAACCACATGCCTCCCGCATTGCAGTCAAAATAGAGAAATGATATTTGTTAATCGTGAATAAATAAATAATTGAATAAATAAATAAATGAATGATTGAATAAAGGATTAAATTAAATGATAGTAAATGAATAAATAATTAAATAAATAATTGAATGAAATAAATTGAGAGTTAATGAATATAAAAGCACAAATGACAATTAAAATGATTGATGCCAATAAAAATAATAGTGCTAATAATAATATCATAAAATAATAATGAATAATAAATAAACATAAAATGATGATAATAATTATGAATGGATAAAATAATAATAATAATAATAATAATGCAAATAATAATAATAATGCTAAAATTATAAAATAAATGGACATAACATAAATAATAAATATAACAATTAATTAATAACAATATTAAATAATAACAAATAATACTAAATAAATATAATGATAATATAAAATATTAATAATAAACATAAATAGATAACAATAATAATATTAATGATAATAATAATAATAATAATAATAATAATAATAATAATAATAATAATAATAATAATATTAATAATATTAATAACAGAATAATAAATATTAAATAAAATAATAAAAACAGAATTATAAATAATAATAATAATAATAATAATAATTCAGAATATTAAATAATAATAATAATAATAATAATAATAATAATAATAATAATAATAATAATAATAATAATATTAATAGGGAGAGGGGATTTACCTCGCCGGAGGAGAGGTGGTCGACACCACCTATGCCGGAAGGAAGATCGGGACATCAGCAACCATCCGCCGGCGGTCACGCGCCGGGAAGAGTCACCAGATGGCCGGAAATCGCGGTGAAGTGTTTCGGGGGTCCCTCTCCGATCTCACAGCTGCCGGCGAGTGGCGATCCCCGGTGGCCACCGGCAGGTGCGTCCAGGTCCGGCGATTCTTCTGGCGGCGCGCGTGTGGCTGGCCGGTGCTGCGGCTGGTCGGCGGAGGCTCCGCCTCCTCTTCTTCTTTTTCCCTTCCTTTTTCCGGCGCCTGGTTTCGGTTCCCGTGGTTTGCTCCTCTCTGTTCTTATTTCTTCTTATACCCTCTTTGATTTCTCTTTTGTTTGGCGTTTTGGATTTGTCTTTTGATCTTTGGTTTCTCTGCTCTCTCTTTTATTTCCTTTCTCTTTCTATTTGCCTTTTGGCTTGTTCTTGGTTCTTCTGGGTCTCGGCTTCCCTCTGCTCTCTCTTTCTTTTCTTTCTCTTTTTTTTTTCTTTTTTGGTCTTCTTTCTTTGATCTGCCGAGCCCCCCATTTCCCTTCATTCTTTTCTTCTTATACCCTAAAATTAGGGTTGGTTTTTAGGTCATAATGGTAACTTCCTCCATTTTCTATTTTTCATTTTCATACTTTAATTAATTTAATTCTAATAACACACATTAATTAATTAATTAAACACTCAATCAAACACTACATATTAATTAAACATTACATATTAATTACATCTTAATATATTTAATCTATTTAATATATCATATAATTTATCTAATTAATTAAACAATTCACATATTAACTAATTAATCTTTAATATTTCATGCATTTTAATTATCTAATTAAACTTACAATATTAATATATTAAATTAACCCAACATTAATATTTAACTTCTAATTTTATCTACCTAATCTATATTATGTATTTTTATTTTTTCGGAGGGAATTACTAAGGACCCAAAATCACTTTTTGACATTAAACCCGACTCAGAACCCGGTGTCTACAGTTGCCCCCAATTTTGGAGAAGCTAGTGTATAGACACCTAGGTGAGCCAAAATTCAAAGAAAGAAGAGAGAGAATTACACACCTGGGGATGCCGGACCTTACCTTGCTGGCGTAGGTACATGTGCCCTTACCGGTCTCGTCTCGACCTGCACGGAGTTTGTGAGATGCAGCACTCTCTGACTACAACCTCGATCTGTGGTCTGTTCTACCACGAGTGTTTCGCTAGCCTCGTCTCGGCCTGCACGGAGTTTGTGAGATGTAGTGCTCTCTGACTACAATCCCGATTTGGTGAAGAGGAGTGTTTCTTCAACTGCAGCTTCGATCTGTGAGATGCAGCATGCTTTGGCTATAACCTCGGTTTGGTGAAGGGCAGTGTTTCTTCAACTGCAGCTTCGATCTGTGAGATGCAGCATGTTTTGGCTACAACCTCGGTTTGGTGAAGGGCAGTGTTTCTTCAACTGCAGCTTCAATCTGTGAGATGCAGCAAGCTTTGGCTACAACCTCGGTTTGGTGAAGAGCAGTGTTTCTTCAACTGCAGCTTCGATCTGTGAGATGCAGCATGCTTTGGCTACAACCTCGGTTTGGTGAAGGGCAGTGTTTCTTCAACTGCAGCTTCGATCTGTGAGATGTAGCATGCTTTGGCTACAACCTCGGTTTGGTGAAGGGCAGTGTTTCTTCAACTGCAGCTTCGATCTGTGAGATGCAGCATGCTTTGGCTACAACCTCGGTTTGGTGAAGGGCAGTGTTTCTTCAACTGCAGCTTCGATCTGTGAGATGCAGCATGCTTTGGCTACAACCTCGGTTTGGTGAAGGGCAGTGTTTCTTCAACTGCAGCTTCGATCTGTGAGATGCAGCATGCTTTGGCTACAACCTCGGTTTGGTGAAGGGCAGTGTTTCTTCAACTGCAGCTTCGATCTGTGAGATGCAGCATGCTTTGGCTATAACCTCGGTTTGGTGAAGGGCAGTGTTTCTTCAACTGCAGCTTCGATCTGTGAGATGCAGCATGCTTTGGCTACAACCTCGGTTTGGTGAAGGGCAGTGTTTCTTCAACTGCAGCTTCAATCTGTGAGATGCAGCATGCTTTGGCTATAACCTCGGTTTGGTGAAGGGCAGTGTTTCTTCAACTGCAGCTTCGATCTGTGAGATGCAGCATGCTTTGGCTACAACCTCGGTTTGGGGAAGGGCAGTGTTTCTTCAACTGCAGCTTCGATCTGTGAGATGCAGCATGCTTTGGCTACAACCTCGGTTTGGGGAAGGGCAGTGTTTCTTCAACTGCAGCTTCGATCTGTGAGATGCAGCATGCTTTGGCTACAACCTCGATTTGGTGAATGGCAGTGTTTCTTCAACTGCATCTTCGATCTGTGAGATGCAGCATGCTTTGGCTACAACCTCGGTTTAGTGAAGGGCAGTGTTTCTTCAACTGCAGCTTCGATCTGTGAGATGCAGCATGCTTTGGCTACAACCTCGGTTTGGTGAAGGGCAGTGTTTCTTCAACTGCAGCTTCGATCTGTGAGAAGCAGCATGCTTTGGCTACAACCTCGGTTAGGTGAAGTGCGGTATGCTTTGACCACAGCTTTGATTTGTGAGATGCAGCATTCTCTAACTGCAGTCCTTCGATTGTGAGATGCAGTGTTCTCTAACTGCAGTCCCGATTGCGATCTGCTCTATCGCTGATATTTATCTTGAACTATCTTTTTCCTGCAAAAAAGGGAGACGCAAATTTGTAGGGTAAATTATAAAAGAGAAACGTACCTGTAACGGCACCTGCCTGTTGGGGTCATTGTCAGTTGATGCTCACTGGGAGACTTTGATGCTCACTGGGAGGTTTTGATCGAGAGACTTTGATGCTCACTGAGAGGCTTTGATCGAGAGGCTTTGATACTCATTGGGAGGCTTTGATGCTCACTGGGAGGCTTTGATGCTCATTGGGAGGCTTTGATGCTCACTGGGAGGCTCTGATACTCACTGGGAGGTTTTGATCGAGAGGCTTTGATACTCATTGGGAGGCTCTGATACTCACTGGGAGGTTTTGATCGAGAGGCTTTGATACTCATTAGGAGACTTTTGATGCTCACTAATTGCCCCCCGGCACAGTGTGTATAGGCTTGTTTTTCTGGGTAGTGTCTGACAACGTTGAGCTGAACCCATCATTTGGGTCACTTTTAAGCATGGGTTCTATTTGGACTTTTCCCCTGAGTCACGTACATGGAAATATATACAAAATATTGTGTGTGTATGTGAGCATGTGTGTAAAATGTATATATACATTTGAATTCGGATTTCGTACACTTTGTGTGATGTGTGTGAGTGTACAACTTATGATAGAAAAAACTTACCTACTTGCCCCCGGCATGGCGTGCAGGAATAGGCTTGCTTCCTGCTCAAAGGCTTTCAAATTTCGCCTCTTCAGAGAATTTTGAGATCTTTGCTTCCTCAGAGGACTTAAAAATTTTGCCCACTCAGATGACTTTGAGATTTTGCCTACTCAGAGCTCTCAGATTTTGCCTCGCCCCCTCGGAGGACTTAGAAATTTTGCCCCTTTAAAGGACTTGAGGGATTCTTTTTCTTTTTATGCCTCTTCAGAGGACTTTGAGAGGAGTGTCGAGCACCATGTATGCATGGAATGCACGTGAAAAGCTATGCATGCAAATGTTCAAGCATGAGAAATGTATGCAGAGGGATAAGAATCGCCTCTGGAGAGCACTTAGAGAACTGATTGCCCCGGAGAGGACTTTGGTTGATTTGCTTTGCCTCTCGAGAGGACTTAGGTTGACTTGTCCCCGGAGAGAATTTTGGTTGATTAAGAATTGCTTTTTCAAAGGGCTTGAGAATTGCCTTTTGAGAAGGCTTTGGAGAATTGTCTTTTCAGAGGATTTTGAAGATTTTGCCTCCTTAGAGGAGTTTGGGAAAAGTCAGCTTGTCTACATGGGACTGATGTATACTATCTAGTGTGCGTTGGACACCATGTATGCATGGAATGCATGTGAAAGGCTATGCATTTATGAAATGACATGCAAATGACTATGACCCTGAATGCTTATGCGTATGTCATATATGCCAATGCCTTATATCCATGTGGAAGATTATGAAACATGCGCTAAGAATCGTTATTCTAACATGTTTGCAAATGATCATGAATGAGAGAGACATGCAAAAGTTCATGCATGATAAATATATACAAGGGATTATGTATGCAAACTATGTGCAAATGACCATGCATGCAAATGATCATGCATGTGGTAAAGAGTCATTCATCGGCATAGATGTAAAAAAAATCATATGCAAAGACATGTGGGATATGTTACATACATGAAAGCTATGTAAGGAATTGGGTGTGTGCGATGTGTGCACCTACAACTATGTATATGAAACACGTGTAGGAAAAATTATATACATGTATGTACTGCATGCGAAAATTGTGGATGTGAGATGCAGGCAAAGGATATGCCCATAAAGAGCCATGTGCGTCAAAAGCACTTATGAAATATATTTGCTAAAGCTCTTATGCCGAAAGACATGCACCAAGAATTGTACATGTAAAACTAATTAGTGAGAATATTTGCTACAATTATGTGTAAAAACATTTGCAGAAAGTAGATGTACAAGGGATGTTGCTGAGAGTGTACGCAAAGTATCATTTTCATGAGCAGTGATAAGAAATATCCCAAGATTGTAAAATGAGTGCAACCTATTAGGTACCTCAAACTCGAGTTTCTATCTGCCTCTGAGCATATTGAATGAACCACATTCTCAACTGATTCAATCTCATCAAAAGAATTCGGGAGTCATTCCCAATGAAGTGTAAGAAAGTAAACACGCAAGTATCAATGTTAACTAAATCAGCATGTGAATATGAGGCATACCATGCGATCTCTGTGTGTATGTGCAAAAGGCCAAAACAGAGTTTTTTCATTTTTCAAAAGCAACTTCTAATTGCAACTTTTGGAGAAGAGACTCGACTCGAATGCAAATGCACTCGTGGCTTCCCGCTTGAAGCTCAAGAGACACCATACGCCTCTTCCTACGTACCAAACCTTACTAGAAGGTCATCTCCGCTAGTTAGATAAGGCCAAACCAAGAATCAATAGGTCTTACTTTGGTTGTAATGTTAGGCTTGGGTAATTGGCTATCAAAGGAGGATCAGGTCGCTAGAGAAAAACGGCCGCAACGTTCATTCGACGGATGGGAGGACCATTCCCAACCCCAATTGCATACTATCTAGATACTCTTGAATTTGAATTTGGTAATACTTGATCTCATCAGGCTCAGCATAAAAATTAAGCTAAAAAAATAGCTATTGAAACTCATCAAGGGGTATTGTCTTGGATCCTACCATTTTTCTTCTCTTTTTTTTCTTTTTTCTTCTTTTTTTCACTTTTCTTCTTTTTTTTCACTCTTTTTGTTTCTATTTTTTCTTCAATTTCGATTTTTTTTTTTTTTTGCTTCTTGTTTTTTTTTCTTTGCAAGCTCATGTCTCTAACTACACAAAAGGTTTATCGATGATTCAAACCCCTTTCCAAAAGTGTAGCCCAAAAATTATCGATAATTAAAAATTTTTCTCAAGGGGTAAACCCATCCTTATCAGGGTGATTATTGGTAGCTCAAAGAATTGTGAAAAATTGAGGCTCTTTTCCCCAAAGTATAAATCCATTTTCATCGGGGCAATTTTTGGTAACCCCAAAAAAATTATCGATGATTGAAATTTTCTTCTCGAAGTGCAGACCCATTCTTATCAGGGTGAATTTTTGATGGCCCAAAGGATTGCCAATGGTCAAGTCTCAAAGATCATCAATGATTAAAAATCTCTTTCAGAAGTGTAAACCCACTTTTGCTGGGACAATTTTTGATAGCTCAAGAGAATATCGCAATGTGCATCTATCTTTACTAGAGCGGCCATTCTTCTAAGGGGAAGCCAAAATCATTTTAGGCGAAAGGTAGTTTTAATGTATATAACAACAAAACTGGCACGCGTTTAGCATACCAAAATAAAGGCTCAAGGGGCTATCAAGCGATTGTAAAATAAGGGTAGGAAATGGTCATTTAGAGAGCTATACAAAGAAATGGTGCCTAAATCATTTTCTAGATTCAGCCTTATCGACGAGTCGCTTTGACGGGTAATCGGAAAGGTTCTAGTGCTCTTAGTGAGTTTTCATCCAATCCCCAAATTGCAACATAGTTTTTTCAGTTTTGTTTTTAAAACAGGCCAAAAGTGCTCTGAACTTAGAAATTACATTGTATGATCAAATATCTTCACGTGATCTAGCTCTTAAAGACCAAACATATATACTCCTTACTTAATTCAAAGTGGAATGATCAAACTCAGATTTCTAGAGTTAAGATCAAATCCATTCATAGTTGAGAACTAATTAGGCAGAGTCAAACTTTGAATCAGAGGTACCTTAATGAGGTGCAAACATGTCAACGTTTTAGGGCATGGCTTAACACAAAAAATTTTGATTATATAAAAAATGTATATGCACAAAAATCGTGTAGGCACAAAAACTTTCTTTTTTTTCTTTTCTTTTTGAATGTGCACAAATTATGCATTAAAAATCATGTATATTGAATGGCATATGCAATAGCGTCATGTATATTAGCAGTGCGTGTAAGGAATTATATGTGCGAAACATGTGTAAAAACATTGTGTAAAAATGTGTACATGAAATATGTGCAAAGATGTGTGTGTGTAAAACACCTGCAAAAAAATATGAGTGTGTAAACACTGCATGATAAATAATGTGCATGCATAAATTTGCAATGTACATGCATACGATGAAAGCATGAGTACAACCTATGGCACAGTATGGGGATTAATGTTCATGATATATGGTACATGTGAACATGGCATGATTTAGACATGATAGAGATATGTACGCAAGATGACGACGTGATGTAGAATGAAGATGATCTGGCACGAAAATGTGCGCCAATGAGTTCGAGGAGTGGCAAAACTCATATATATAGAAGTGCAGAACATATACAAATAATGCACATGAGATGGGACACAGCATAAGAATGATTGTGTACAGTGAGCGGAGTATGCGTGCAATACAAGGTATGCAATGAAAGTGTCTGTACGAAACAAATAGCGTTCACAAAGTATGAGTATTTACATGGTATGAGCATGCAAGACATGCATTGGTATATACAATGACTAACATGCATGATGAAGAAATTATATGTATATGGCATAATTCACGTATGATAGTACATGTTCATGATATGGTGTACAATGTGAAAAATGCAAGGTATTTTCTGTGTTTGATGTCTAGTCTAATGAAGTATGCTAATGTGTGCACACTATGACATGCAGCAGTATATATATGTTCCAGGGCACAATGTTAATGTACATGTGTAATGTGAGCATACGGATATGTATATGCTATGACACATGGTGAATGCACTTTTTTTATTTGATTTTTTTTTCATTTTTCTTTCCATTTTTCTTTTTTTTTTTTGTGTCACGGGGACAGTATGTCTATACTTGCTATAATGCATGTTAATATGTACATCTGATGATGTATGCTGTATATACAGATAATGGCGCACAATTGATGTCATAAAGAATGTTAATATGTATGTATCGCGACAAGCATTATTATGTGCATGCATGACAAACGTGTTATATTTATATTCACAAATTATGATACAGGCAATTTTATATACAGAGTGCACGGGTTATAAAAAGAATTACACATGAGACAAAATGCATGTGTTTTATTTATTATTATTGCTCATAAACTCATCAGTCAGAAGGTTCTGCTCTTACTTGACTCTCCTATCCAGCCCAAGATACCTGTCTACCGCCGAACCTACTAAATTGAAGCAAGAATACTCCACTTTTTTGCTTCCTACTTAGCCCCGCGCCCTTCGTCGCTAAAGTATATTGCTTGATATGGGCAGAAGGGTTTGAAGTACCATCCATCTTTGATAGCTCAGGCATTTTAAATCTCTGAGGCAACAATTCCTCATTTCTTGAATCTCTGTCCTCAGGATTGATCTCTTTCCCAATGGATGGCAAAAATATTCAAATTGTTAGAATAATGCAAGGATAATAATATACAATTCGCGAGCATAAACAACCACATGCAAGCACGTAGAGCTTTTCAACCTTATTACCCCCACACACGAGGTCGTGTGGTCTCTTTCCTAGGTGGGATTAGCCCATGGGTTAACAGGGAACCCAATAGGCGCGTATGGTGCACGGTGAAAAACCGGCAGTATAACCTCTCTTAAGTAATGCACAAGCGCATGGGTTATGATCATCATGTATTTAGACAGTCCGAATAAATTGACATGGACCTATCGGGGTATGAAAGCCTTTGATTAAGTGATCAGTCAAATTATCTGGATTTGTCCAATACATATTGATCCATGTAACAAGCAATGTATTATGGTTCATACCACCTAGGGAAAGTATCTATTGCCATTACATGGGCTTTGGTCATGGGTGATGAAATTTTAGGGCTACCCAAACATGATCCCTGCCGACAGGTCTAGCTCATCACGAGCGTAACGACCGATCGGGTCACCATTTGATATACCATTTAGGTACGAGGTTTGGGCTGGTGATTATCCTTAACACTTCCCCAAATTGAGTGCAAATGGGGTCGTGCAAATGGGGTCGTGCTTCAGGAACGCACCGGGGCTAAAAGAGGGACCAAACTAGCATATTCTAAGGCTCTAATGATATGCGAATGCAATTTTGAGAGAAAGCGAATTTATGAATTAAATTTTAATCATAAATGTTAAGCGAGATATTTTCAAATCGAAATCTCGAACCATAAACGTCCCCAGCGGAGTCGCCACTGTGACGCGCGCCGGATCCCGATGCGCCGCCCGTTCGACCGCCCTCACGTGGGCGATCGGGGCATTTGCGGGTCCGTTGACATCTTGCAAATAAATTGCAAGTGCGTCTATGTTGGGCAACAAGGAGGTATCATGGAGTCGCCACCCAATAGAAAATTGGGAAAGTTACTCTCGCCTCGGAGAGCCTAAGACTGCGCTTGGTATCCATTTTGGGCCAGCTAGAGGGATCATGGAAGGTGAACTTCTCACCCTAAAGAGCCTAGGATTAGCGCTAAAGTCTCGTAGCCCAAGAAGTATCTTGGAGGATAACCTCTAACCTCTCGAGCCCAAAGACCAGAGCTGGGTCCGGGATTTCTCATCTATTTCTACCTCAATTATCTTATGATCAAATTTTAATATCATTAATTCGCTCTCCCTCCACACTATGCAGTTGATTAAAAGGCGCATTTATTCATATTCGGAAAGCCATAAATGATCAAATAAATAGTGAAAGCAATAAATTACAATAATATAAGGAGCGGAATACAACTCCCTTTTATAAAAAGTGCAATACATGCATAAAACAGGTTATTCATTTAGATGGGAACGTTGGTTCCCGAATATTCATTTTACAAAAAAGTATAGAATTCTCAAATCGGTTTAGATCTTTTAGTTTGGTATGAAAACGAGGACGTTGGTCCAGTTTTGTTAACAAATATTCGATTTAGTATAAAACATTTGTGTGGTGGTTCTTTTTAAGAGCGGTCGAAAATCATTTTATTATTACAGATCACAAATACATAAAATACAATAAAATAGTAATTGCATATTTCTCAAATAATAAATGAATGCATCCTAATTTACCTGTTCCGCCCATACTTCTTAGAAAAACCACATGCCTCCCGCATTGCAGTCAAAATAGAGAAATGATATTTGTTAATCGTGAATAAATAAATAATTGAATAAATAAATAAATGAATGATTGAATAAAGGATTAAATTAAATGATAAGTAAATGAATAAATAATTAAATAAATAATTGAATGAAATAAATTGAGAGTTAATGAATATAAAAGCACAAATGACAATTAAAATGATTGATGCCAATAAAAATAATAGTGCTAATAATAATATCATAAAATAATAATGAATAATAAATAAACATAAAATGATGATAATAATTATGAATGGATAAAATAATTATAATAATAATAATAATGCAAATAATAATAATAATGCTAAAATTATAAAATAAATGGACATAACATAAATAATAAATATAACAATTAATTAATAACAATATTAAATAATAACAAATAATACTAAATAAATATAATGATAATATAAAATATTAATAATAAACATAAATAGATAACAATAATAATATTAATGATAATAATAATAGAAAATATATAATAATAATAATAATAATAATAATAATAATAATAATAATAATAATAATATTAATAATATTAATAATATTAATAACAGAATAATAAATATTAAATAAAATAATAAAAACATAATTATAAATAATAATAATAATAATAATTCAGAATATTAAATAATAATAATAATAATAATAATAATAATAATAATAATAATAATATTAATAGGGAGAGGGGATTTACCTCGCCGGAGGAGAGGTGGTCGACACCACCTATGCCGGAAGGAAGATCGGGACATCAGCAACCATCCGCCGGCGGTCACGCGCCGGGAAGAGTCACCAGATGGCCGGAAATCGCGGTGAAGCGTTTCGGGGGTCCCTCTCCGATCTCACAGCTGCCGGCGAGTGGCGATCCCCGGTGGCCACCGGCAGGTGCGTCCAGGTCCGGCGATTCTTCTGGCGGCGCGCGTGTGGCTGGCCGGTGCTGCGGCTGGTCGGCGGAGGCTCCGCCTCCTCTTCTTCTTTTTCCCTTCCTTTTTCCGGCGCCTGGTTTCGGTTCCCGTGGTTTGCTCCTCTCTGTTCTTATTTCTTCTTATACCCTCTTTGATTTCTCTTTTGTTTGGCTTTTTGGATTTGTCTTTTGATCTTTGGTTTCTCTGCTCTCTCTTTTATTTCCTTTCTCTTTCTATTTGCCTTTTGGCTTGTTCTTGGTTCTTCTGGGTCTCGGCTTCCCTCTGCTCTCTCTTTCTTTTCTTTCTCTTTTTTCTTTTCTTTTTTGGTCTTCTTTCTTTGATCTGCCGAGCCCCCCATTTCCCTTCATTCTTTTCTTCTTATACCCTAAAATTAGGGTTGGTTTTTGGGTCATAATGGTAACTTCCTCCATTTTCTATTTTTCATTTTCATACTTTAATTAATTTAATTCTAATAACACACATTAATTAATTAATTAAACACGCAATCAAACACTACATATTAATTAAACATTACATATTAATTACATCTTAATATATTTAATCTATTTAATATATCATATAATTTATCTAATTAATTAAACAATTCACATATTAACTAATTAATCTTTAATATTTCATGCATTTTAATTATCTAATTAAACTTACAATATTAATAAATTAAATTAACCCAACATTAATAATTAACTTCTAATTTTATCTACCTAATCTATATTATGTATTTTTATTTTTTCGGAGGGAATTACTAAGGACCCAAAATCACTTTTTGACATTAAACTCGACTCAGAACCCGGTGTCTACAGTGATGGAAATGGTTAATTGTAGTAAAGGACGTATTTGAGATTAATTAAAAAGACTGAGGGTAATTTGGATATTTCATAAGTGTGGACTAAATTGAAGGAATAAAATTAATTATGTGGCCTAAGGTTTGAAATAGATAAGTTATATGCCAATTGAAGAAAAGGAAAAAGGATGGAGGATTAAAAGGGAGGTTTGACATAAAAATTTAGATTGGACCAATTGAAAGGTGACACTTGGCATAGGAGATAAGAATAGATTGAAGAGGTACGAAAGGAAGAGAGAGAACGTGAAAGAGGATAGAAATCTACTCTCCTCTCTCTCAGGTTCTTCATACTCTTCTTCTTCTTCTTCTTCTCAATTTGTTCTCTAGCTGCTGTAATTTTGGTGGGTTTTGGCAAATTCAACAGTTTAAGGTAAGTGATTGGGTTTTTTCCTCTTTTTCTTCTTCTTCTTCTTCTTCTTCTTCTTCTTCTTTTCTCCTTCACGTGGTGGAGGTTAAGTGTGATTTTGATTTGAACTCTAAATTTTGGGTTTGTTTTGTGTGGAAAATCAAGGGAAACTAAGGAAAGGTGAGAAAAGCAAAGGGGTTGTGCAATCATTTGAGCAATTAAGGAGCAAAGGAAAAGAGATTTGGAAACTATTTTATTTATGTATGAGTTTTGAGTGTATTGATGTGTTATATAAGTTACTTGAATGTGTTTATGATGTTATATGATGATGATAGTGAGTGTTGGCTTTAAATTGTTAAAAATGTGCATGTGAATAGGATTTGGTGAAAACTGTGTTGGAACACACTTGACCTCTCTTCGGTTATTAGGACTAATTGACGTTCTAGAACTCTAAATTGTATGATACTAGTGCCATTAAAAATATAAGACACAGACCTAAAACTATCTTAGAAATATCCATGAGATAATTCTAGCTCCAAGTGCTCCAAAATTGGCCAAAACAGGGATGTCTTTACTTTGGCCGGTGCATTGAAGCAGTACAGGTGGTTTTGACTATATACACTGGTTTAGATGTCCAAATGATCTAAAATTTATTCCATATAAAATATAATATCCTAGGGATCATTTTTTAAGAGGAAATTTTGCCTAAAAATGAGGTTTATATATTGGTTTAGGCGGTTTAAGTTTTAAGTGAAAAGCAGTCTTGTTATCCTATTTTTGTAGGGCACCTAATGGGGGCTTCTGTCGCGAGTACGACCAAGGTCACGAGCGCGATAGAATATCCTAAATGAAGGATTTTATTCTTATTTGGAACCCCATGGTTTTCATGAATCGTTGCCCAACTTTACCCTCCTCTACTTTGTGTATTTTGGTATGTTTTTCCTTCCGAAATACACCCGAACTTCACAAAAACTTTCTAAGAGTTATCCATCACATGCTTAGAGTTTGTAAAAGAGTAAATAAATGGCTATCACTTAGAAATACAAGTGACTAAGGTTATGAATAAGAATAATGGTTAAGATACTCAAAAGCTTAATGAGTCAGACACCTCTGAATACATCTAAAAGTGGCATGACATGATATGTTAATGGGTTAATGGGTTATAAGTGAAAATACTACAATTTTGTGTATTGAACTTTCAGACCTATGGGGTTCTGATTCCCAATCCCTTGGGATACATAAGAAGCTTGGAATACCATTCCAAGTCTGAACCAAAGTATAGAAACTTAGTTGTACACAAAAGATAATGTATCAACTGAAACTCGGATAATGCCTTAATACTTGTGAAAAATAAATGTGACATGTATGTGTAGATGTATAAAAAGTTTATTGGGCCATTAATGATTCAAGTCTCGAGTAGGCTTACTTATGGTTTAAAATTGTTATATGATGGTAATATCGAATTAAATAATTTTGTTATGTATATCATAAACTGAAAGTGAAACAAATCTTTCGTATATAAATGGTTCTTGAATGACTATCTAAATACTGAATAATTCTTAACAAATTGTATAATTTAAGGTGTTTGGATATGTGTCATGTGGGCAAAGGGTTAGTTTGGTGTTGTGGGGAGGTATTGTTTGAAGGGAGGTATGTAGGACAGTGACGGAACGTGATGCTCGTTTCTGTCGCGAGTGCAACAGAGAACCCGTGATATGATTTTTCCATCAGACATTCTCTGTCGTGAGCATGACAGAGGCCATCCAGCTCCCTGTCACGAGCATGACTATGGTCACGAGCGCGACCCTCCTTTATGCTATGAATGTTTATGTGTTTTATGTACTTTGCATGGTTTCCTACTTATGAATTATATATGAATCAATATATGAACTATAATATGTGATACCATGTAAACCATATATGTAAGTAAGTTACTAAATGATATGAGATTCGTTGTTGAGATTAAATGATATTATACTATGCAACTAACTAAACAATAATTGGATAAATAATTTAGACTGCATGTCGAGTAGTCGATAGATAGGCATGCCTATAGAGTTTTGTTAGCTGCAGCCAATGTATTCTGGACCCTGATCAGGTCCCCATTTGGATCTTCGCGATTCCTAAGAGTTTGGATCTTGTTCTAGATCCCCAATGTGAAAACATTTTTGATATGAAAAGAAAAGAAATTGTTTTTGTACCTACGGGTACCAATGTGTTCACTTGTTATCCACTTCATTGAGTTTGCAGGCATAACAATGTGTACGAATGTGACATGGAATAATGCAAATTATTAAAATGATACTACATGAAATGTATGAAGTGAAGTTTATCATGTGATGAATGCGAGTTATGGGTTAAGCTTATGATGTTCGTTATCCATTACTTTGGAATTTCAGTCAATTTTGATAAAGCAAAGTGTAATAACTGAATTTTATGAACCACAATAAAAGTGAAAAGTGAATATGTGTTTATGTGTATATATTTGTACGAAATATTACTAGATTGGTAATGTACTGCATATTTGACATGTTGAGATTGATATATGAATCAATAATGTATATGCTTCTCAAATTAAACCGCATGTAAACAAAGTATGATTTAAATGAAGGATTATATATGTGTTTACACTATTAAGATTTCTCTTGATTTACTGAGATAGTTGTAAACTATATGATTATGTTTTAAAGAATGCTTCCATAAATGAATATGTTTAACGGCTACTCTTAGGGGGCCGTCCATATTTATGTGTTTCCATATTTATGAATATGTTTACCCGGTGTCTACAGTTGCCCCTAATTTTGGGGAATCTATAACTTAGGTACCTCGGTGAGCAAAAATTCAGAAGAGCTGAAAGAAGAGTGTACCTGAGGCGATCGCTTTTCCAGACTGGATGATATTATCGGAGTGGTTGTCGCCATATTGTCAGCGTATTGTCTTTTATTGTAGCGGTTGTGTCGTGATCGTGCTAACCCTCCGTGGAGTGGTAGTGCCGTCATCGTGCTAACCGTTCTGAAGCGGTAATGCCGTGCTTGTGCTAAGTAGAATGGTAGTGCCGCCATCGTGCTAACCCCTCTAAAACTTGAAGCGGTAGTGCCGTGATCGTGCTAACCGTCCTTAAAGTGGTAGTGCCATCATCGCGCTAACCCTTTTGAAGTGATAATACCGTAGTCATGCTAACCTTCCGTAGAATGGTAGTCCCACCATCGTGTTAACCCCTCTAAAACTTGAAGGGGTAGTGTCGTGATCGTGCTAACCCTCCGTACAATGGTAGTGCCGTCAACGTGCTAACCCTTTTGAAGTGATAATGCCATGGTCGTGCTAACCTTCCATAGAATGGTAGTACCGCCATCGTGCTAACCCTTCTGAAACTTGAAGCGGTAGTACCGTGATCATGCTAACCCTCTGTAGAGTGGTAGTGCCGTCATCGTGCTAACCCTTCTGAAGTGGTAATATCGTGGTCGTGCTAACTTTCTGTAGAATGGTAGTGCCGCCATCATGCTAACCCTTCTGAAACTTGAAACGGTGGTGTCGTGATCGTGCTAACCCTCCGTAGAGTGGTAGTGTCGTCATCGTGCTAACTCTTCTGAAGTGATAATGTTGTGGTCGTGCTAACCTTCCGTAGAATGGTAGTGCCGCCATTGTGCTAACCCTTTTGAGATGGTGCTCCTTGAGAGGTCTTTGGTTGGTTGTTGTATTGGTATTTTGACTAATGCCTTCACTCGCCTTTTGTAGGTGTCCGCATCGAATCTCTCTTGCTGCAAAACTGGAAAGCTAAATTTCTAGGAAAATTGGTGAGCATGCACTTGAAATGTATGTGTCATGCAGGAATGTAGGATAAGAATTCATCTGAGTAGATTTGGAGGCGACAGCCGGTTTGGTCGCAATTTGCAGTACGATCGGTGCCCTCTGTAACTGCTTTTGAATTTCATGCCTTTGGGGATTATGAGGTTCTCCTTTGATACCTGTAGTCATTGTTTTAAGGTAGTATGTCCCTTGTGGATTTTCACACTAGCTTTTCTTAGCAGAAAATGCGTCCTTTCGGATTTTCACATAACCTTGTGCCTTATTTTTTGCCTAAAATGGACCCAACCCAATCCAGCAACTTTTATTCATTTCAATTTTTGTACGACAGACTGTCTGTTTTCAGGTTTTCACCCTGCCCTTTGGCCTAACTTTTGCTTAGAGTGCTAATTACGGTTTTCACCTCTAACGGCCCCTCTTTTTTATTGTAAAGGAGGCTGGAGCTATTACCCAAAGATCTTTCAGGTATGATCGGCATGTACTTATGTATTAGATAATGGTTGCTTGAGCTTGGTTCTTATCATGAAGATGCTACATAATTAGCATCACAGTTGATAGCATGATGAGTCGACTGAAGCACTTGAGTGGCGAGAGTATCGGAGGGTAGATAATAACAATGTGCTAATTTTATACCGGAACCAGACAACTTTTAGTATGCAAGATGAACTACTCTGGTCACATCAATATCATTGCATAAATGCATATATTTCAATTTTATTTCATAACACATGATCATTATTTGGCATTAACTCGAAAAAATACAAGACCTCATCTAATATCGGAATGGGTCCTGAAAGCACCAAACTCCTGTTATCAATCAACCCTCTCGGGTTTTCATGATTGAAGATTTTCTCTCAGCCTCCCTCTTTTTGTTTAGCCTTTGCCATGGGACCTCCTTCAGTCCGTCGGTGTCGGTTAGATTTGCTTTCATCTTCGTTAACTTGGAAGGCTGCTTCTTCTAACGGTGCTCCTTCTTTGGCCTGAGAGTCTTTTCCTCGGCCCTTGTGCAAACTGGCTGAGATGACGTGTTCCTCATTTTCCTTATTTGGGACTTGAATGTGAAATCTCACACCTTGCTTTTGTCGGCTTTGGTATTTCAATTTCTGAAGTGACTTTTAATGGTTGAGATTGGGTTACAGGTTAGGCTTAGATAGTCTGGGGCAAAATTGTGAGGTGCTTTTTTTTTCTTATTTTTTTGTTCCCCCTTTTTTTTGCTTCTCCTTTTTTTTTTGTCTTTGTTTTTTTTTTTTTTTCCTTTTTTCTTTTGTGTTTTCGTTTTTCTTTTTGGTAGAGGTAATGGGCTCTCCTTCTGAATTTTGCTATAAGTGTTCATGCTTTGCTTATCTCGGCCTTATATGATTAGAGGTCAATCTTGATTGGCTTTGGGGTACACGTCTCAAATGGTTGGGAGGAAAGGACTCACAAGGTTTTGTTCTAATGAGCTACATATTTCTTGTGAAAGTCCAGAGTTTCATTCGTCTATCTTCTGATGTAGCCCTCGGAGTTTGATTTTGTTTGGCTGTACTGTATGCATCCTAGACTTTGAGGAGACAAAGGGCTGGTTTTTGAAATTTTGTTTATCGTCATGTTGGCATGTGGAAGCAATGTTATCTCAACAATGTCCTTGTCAATTTTCAGCTTATCATACCTGGTCCAGGCAAAGGCTCTATTTTTCTTTTGTTTTTTTTTTTTACATTATCTCTTAGAATTTTTCTCTTTTCGGGAGTTACATCAGATGCTATCAAGATTTTGTTAAGTTTTGAGATTAGATGGAGTTGTATTAATTGGGTTAATGTCAAAAATGAATAAATACATCGTGATCATAAGAAATGAAATCATTAAAAACACCATAGAAATAAGCAAAAATTGTCCTTTCTATTAAAATTGCAAACATTATCACACGAAGTTCTTGAAATAAAAACAAAGCATCTAAAAACATAACGTTGTCCTCTTCTCCACCTGTCGCCACGAGGATCCCTTCTTCAACCATTTCCTAATGGGTGACGGTGACGTACTCATCTTCCCAGACCCGATCAAATGCATGGTGGGGGAACTGCATTATAAATCCCACACAAGAAATAACATTAAAAATGTTAGTAACAATTCTTAAATCAAACAAATAAATATAAAGACAAGATAAAGAATAGAGACAAATTAATTATGCAAGGATATAATAACCATAACGATGTCAAAAATAATAACAATAATAAAAAATAATAACATAATAGCAATGATAAAATGGTAATAATAATAATAATAATAATAATAATAATAATAATAATAATAATAATAATAATAATAATAATAATAATAATAATAATAATAATAATAATAACAACAACAACAACAATAATAATAATAATAGTGGTAATAGGGTAACTATCATAATAATAATAATGAAAGTAACTAGAAAACAACAACAACAACAATAATAATAATAATAATAATAATAATAATAATAATAATAATAATAATAATAATAATAATAATAATAATAATAATTATTATTATTATTATTATTATTATTATTATTATTATTATAGTAATGAAAGTAACTAGAAAACAATACTAATAATAATAATAATAATAGTGGTGGCAACCAGATAATGATAGTAATGATAATAATGATGATAATGATGATAATAATAATAATAATAATAGTAACAGAAGAGAAATACTAATGATAATAATAATAATAATAATAATAATAATAATAATAATAATAATAATAATAATAATAATAATAATAATAATAATAATAATAATAATAATAATAATAATAATAATAGTGATGACGATGGCAGAATCATAATAATAATAATCCAATAAAAACCACAAAGAACATATCAACATTGGCAAAACCATTAAAAATGCTAGAAATAGATGATAAACATGATAACAATAACAAAAAATAACAATATTAACAACAATAATGATAAACAAAATTAAATGAGAACGGATCCAAGAATATTTACCCTCAGATTTTATAGATTGGAGAAATGGTGTCTTGATCCGCCCTCCTTGTCAAGTTTACGATATTAATCGCAAAAAAAGTTTGAGAAAATGTATGTTTCTAAACAACTAAAAAACTCAAGAACATAATTTTGACGGAATGATCAAGCAAAGGAAATTAATTTTCCTTGCTCAAACCAAGCCAAGAGTGAAATATTTTAGAAAGAAAGAAGGAAAAAAACTCAATCTTAAAATCCTTCAAATTTTTCTTTGAATGATCTCGTCTGCTTTTTTAGAGAGAAAAAATCCCTTTTTCCTTGAAAGCAAGCCCCTCCCCCAGGAAAATGAAGACACGGCCCCTTTTAATTTTCTTCATCTCCTGGAATGGAAAAAAAAGCCAAAATAACTTTTCTAATTTTATTTTTCAAAATAACCCCAAAATGTGAAAAAATACCTAATTTTTGGCAGTCTCAGGACTACAAAAATCAGGTGAGAAAATAACCTGTGCGGCCTCGTGTGAGGTCGCATGTCACTAAAGTGAGATGTGGCCCTCATATGTGAGGGAGGCCACATCTCACCAAAGTGAGATGTGTTCCTCACGTGAAGCCGCGCAACTAAAATGTTTTTTTTAAAGATTAAATCTTTTTTTTTATTATTATTTTTTAATTAATTATTTTAATTCCTCTTTAAATATATATTTTTAATAAAAAATTTTGATATATATAAAAATAACACTTCCTAATTTTTTAATTTAATTTTTTTATAATAATTTTTTTTATACTTTTTTTATAATTTTTATTATATATTTATTTATCTATTTTTATTTACAAAAAATAAAGGTCTCGATAAGGGAAACATCATCTTTGACATTTTTGCCTGTGAATAGGCGACGCTTTCATCATTGGGTATTCCGGATCTTGGACCGTCTCGTGACCCAGTGTGTACAGGGAGTTTTGTGAACAAAGGTTAAATTATTAGAAAAACTATATTTAGATTTATATGAGTTAACATTATCAATAATTAAAAATGAAATGAGATAACGTAGGGAGAAAGGAGTAATTGAATGGTAACTGTTTTGTTTAAGGTTACAGTTAAAACCATTTGACATTTTTGTCACTTTGGTAGTAATTACGCTTTAATAAAACCCTCTCACTATTTGTACATGTACCTATGGATAAATATTAATTTTATAATAATATAATGATTTAAAGAGTTTAAATCATACAATTCTATAATTGCAATTATGTTTATATTGCCAAGTGGATCAAAAAATCCAATGTGTCACGTACCTATAAGGAAAGGATATTATGGTAAAATGACATTGTTAATAATATATGATATTATTGCAGAATGACAAAGTAAATTCAGAAAAAATTAATTAAAATTATACATGTGCAAAATATTTCGTAGAAGGGTTCATAGAAGCTTCTGCCCATGGTTCGTAAAAATGGACCAAACTGGTCCATTTTTATTCAAAATAAAATATTATTGGACTATAAATGTTATAGGACTAAAATAATAGTTTTGGATCACTTGGATAGTTAATTTCAAGCTTAAGATGAAAGTCATCTACGCAGAAGTCCACTTGGAGTGGCTTTTGCATAAAATCTAGACAAAAGGGCTTAATGGCCTAATGTTTTGGTAAATTTAGATTAAATATGTTCTATAATAGTTATGGACCTCACATATTTAATTTGACTGTATTTGGAATTGATATGAGTAATTAAATCAAAGTCCGTACAAAAAAGCCCATTTAAAAGGTCTTTGTGTGTAACACCCCCTATACGAGACCTATAATTCGTGTGCATCTGGCAATTATTCTCGTGACCACACCATTAGCATCTTATCATATCCATTCATATCTAGTAACCTAGGTGAGGTATTACTATATCATATACTCATACGTGTCTTTTTACATATTACAATAAAATTCCATTAGTAGTTACACGACCACTAACACTACGAAAAAAATCCAAATTAGTGATTAAAATTAGCGACGAACATATTTTCATCGCTAATTAGCGATGGATTAGCGATCATTTTTAAAACTAGTCATGAAAATCAAAATCTATTTTTCTAATCCGGTGGCAAATTTAGCGATGGAAAAAGAAATAGACGCTAAATTTTGGCGGCAATAGATGACACCGTTTTTTGGCGACGAAATTAGCGACGGTTTATTTGTCGCTAAAAACTATTCAATTTTTCTATTCCTAAAAATAATTTTGAGACTTCATTGGAGTCACTAATTGATGATTAAATTTAGCGACGAAATAGTGATGGCAATATTGCTCACTAAATTTGGAGGCAATTTTTAGCACCTTTATTTGCGATGGTTTTAGCAACTAATTTGTGTTGTCGCTAAAAGTATATTTAATCAAATTTAGCGATGGTGAGCTTTAGTCGTTAATTTAGTCACAATTTGAAAAAACTAAAAAAATATTTCCTAACTCTCCCTACTTAAAAATTTCTCTCTCTCTCTCTCTCTCTCTCTCTCTCTCTCAGTATAAAAAAATCGTGAAAAACCCACAATTACAAAGACCTAGCTAATTCCCATTCATTACCATGTTTCACTCCAGCTGCCTCACCACTGCCTCACAGTCTATCACGCCATCATTGCCAGCAGCTCCCACCCCAGTCGTCATGTTGCACCTCCGTCAACCTGTGACCTAGCAACAGCTGCGCAGATCCGTCGCACCTCCAGCCAACCGCAAAACTCTACCTCCTCTGACGCAGCCCTCCACCAGAGCAGCAAGCCTTTGACACAACCCTTCACTAGATCCCTGCCGCTACTCTTCTAATGCGCCACTGCTGCTTCCCTCTCTCTCTCTCTCTCTCTCTCTCTCTCTCTCTCACTTTCACTCGCTCGACCGCCAGATCTGCTCCGCGCCTCACCTCTCGTAGCTTGCCGGCTACTCATTTTTCTTGAGTTTTGTTTTTCTGTTACTTTGATTTATTCTCTTAGTTTCTTGATTCTATGTTTTTACTTTGTTTTTGTTTATATCTGAAACATTATTGAGATTTGGTGTTTGTTTGGGTTTACTGATTTTGATCTGCATCTGGGTGGCTTTAATCGCTGTTGCTTTTTGGTGATTTCTTTTTAGTTGTTTAGTAATGCCTGTTGTACTAGTTTTATGTCTTGGCCTATGTGTTGTTCTTGTTCGTTTTAATGAAAATTGGGCTATAGACTATGAGGATTTTGGATTTTTGATGTATATATATATATATATATATACATATATTACTTTTATCCTGTAAAGGTGAATATTTTTTTTTAAGGTTTTTACCTACGCCATGGCTCTCTAGTCCTCATCTCCAAATGGCATTTTTGAGTTTTTTTTGAAAGTCTCCTAATGTTGCCGATAGAAGGTCAGTACAATACGTTATTTTGTATAATTAGGTTATTATTTAGTTATGTTGGATATAAAGTATTGATTTTTGTTTGCTGATCAGACATATGTTCAAAGCCAGTGATGGAAGAACCATTGCTTTGAATTGGCTATTGTATTCTAATGGTATGTATTAGTTGTAACCATTTTATATTATTTGCTTACTTTCAACAAAATTAATGTCATCTATCAATTTTAGGTTTCCTTTCTATGTCAATAATGGAAATAAGCAACTACATTTGTGTTGAACTTGGTGATATATGTTCATATTAATATGGATTATTAAATTACATAGGAAGTTTTAGCACTCTCTACCATTAATCATATCTGTTAGAACCATTAACTTCACAAATTTGTATTTATCACTCCTCATTTTGATTGGTTAATTTTGAAGTTAAAGTGACCTTCATGTTTTGTCTCTTATTAATTGACATAAAACCTATATAACTTAGTATTATACACTTTCATTTGGTGTTATTTTCTTTGCTTATTCTAATCACTTCAGCTCTATCTCGGTCTCTCTTTAATATTTCCTTGGAATGTATTCTGTAACACCCCCTACCTATACTTAGGCGAACCCATCCGAATCAGAGTGAGATGCCGTAGGAGCAGGGGTGTCACACCAACAGATCGAAGCAAAACTTACATTAATACATCAAACATATACAGAAATACAGCGAAAATTAAAACTTTTGAGAAACAACAACTGATCATACATTAATTTAACAAAATCATTACAATAATATTCTGATCAATCGCCAATACAAAAGAATTACATAACCAAAATATAAAGAGCGGAAGCTTACAAAATTACTGATACAAATAGAGTTCTATTACAAAAATAATCATCAAAAAGTACTACAAAAATAGCCCTAACACTAATCACTTTTGTGGTGGCTTGACTGGCGGCGACTCTCCCAAAACACAGCACCTTCCACACCTGCACAGATAAAACACCGTGCTAAGCGATAACGCTTAGTGGGGAAACACACAAATAACGTGGACGGCCATTCACAATGGTCCTCAAAACATAACACATACGATATGACATACGAGGATAATCATGTTAGATATATAATCATGCTTGCATAATAGAGACATGCATTCAGAAACTCATATCCACATTCATATACATATTAACTGATTTCTCATACTTATCATTATGCGTATCGAATATCATATTCTTGTAATCATTTCAAAGCAAAACAAAACAAACAAAGCACCTGTTGACTCATAATAGTGGAAAACGAGTAAACAATGATGGTACCTTACAGGTACGAATCGAACAGTGGCGGTACCTTACGGGTACGAATCAAAAACCATCTTATTTATCACATTCAAAACATTTTATAGAGGGGACCTCAAACAAGATCCAAATACTTTAAGGGATCGCGAGGATCCAAACGGGGACCTGATCGGGGTCCAAACAGAATGGAGGGTTGCAGCTAAAAGACTCTATTAGGCATGCCTAACTATCCACTAGACTGACTCTTGCAAGTCATGTAATACAATTCAGATTCCAAATCATAGCATATCATTTATCATGAAGGATTCATAATATTGCAAATATAAATAAGCATATAATATAGCATACAAAGGTATATTCATAATAGTCGCGCTCACAATAGAGTCGTGATTTCTAGCTCTTACACGGGAAATCTACAGAAAATTCACGTCCACAACACCCAAACCTCAAATCTCACATAAAACATCAAGTTACCTCATCTCCAGCAACCCACACATCATTAACAATATAAAACACAACATTTATACCAAGAATTCCAATTAAATCATGCCAATAACAACATCAATTAACATAATTTAAATCTCAGCACTATTTATTCATCATCTCAATCAAATGCACATTTGGGTTCAATAACTCACATTAAGGCTTCATGAATCATCTAAATCAAAACCCACAATATATAAACCATTATAAACATCAAGAACACCAAATTTTCTAGAAATTCAACCAAACATGCAAAACCCATAAAATGCAATAAACACAATAATTCCCAAACCTGAACTCCTATGCTCCAAATCACTTGGTGCCACTTCCTCCCACCTTCTTTTTGCCTTTAGGATCGTGAGGATGCTCAACTAACAACCAAACCCACAAATCACACAAACAATAAACCCTAGATCAAAAACCCAAACCAGAAATGTGAAGAAGAAGATGAAGAACAAGATAAAGGAGATGAAGGAGATGATGGAAATGCAGGAACTTACAAAATGAGGGTTGAGGAGTGATTAATTTCCACCACAAGCACTTAAATCCAAGCTTAAGGCACAATATGGGAAGAGAAGAGGGATAGAGAGAAGAGGGAAACGAGAAAGAGATGAAAATTCTGCTTTCCCTTTCTCTTTCTTCCTCTAATCACTCCCTTCATCTAACCCAAGCCACATGTCATTCTCCTAATGCTGGAATTTAGCCACTCACACCCTACAAGCATACACCACAATGCACACAAGGCTATCTCACTTATTCACACCCTACAATGATGTGAGCATACACACTCTAATGCAACTCAACCTATTACACCCTAATATCATATATGCACCCACACTATAACAAAACCCATAAAACATGCAATTTTCCCATAATACCCTTATCACATAACAAAACACATACAATGCACATGCACAAACATGGCTCAAATTTTTAGGCGGCAAACGAGGTGTGACAACTCTCCCCTACTAACAAGAATTTTATCTTCGAAATTCTCACCTGAACTGAATAGTTGTGGATACTGAGCCCTCATCGTCGCCTCTGGTTCCCACGTCGCTTCTTCTACCCAGTGATGATACCATAACACTTTGACCAAAGGGATTTGCTTATTCCTCAACTGTCTTACTTCTTGAGCTAAAATGGCCTTCGGTTCCTCATCATATGAATAATCTGGCTACACTTGGACATCCTGAAATGATAACACATGCGAAGGATCCGATCTAAACCGGCGGAGCATAGAAACATGAAATACATCATGCAACTTCGCCAACTCCATCGGTAAAGCCAACCTATAGGCTACCGGACCAACCTTAGCTAACACCTCATATGGTCCAATAAATCGAGGACTAAGCTTACCTTTCTTGCCAAATCGAAGCACTTTTCTATAGGGAGAAATCTTAAGGAAAACTTTGTCCCCGACCTCAAACTGAACATCTTTTCTCTTAAGGTTAGCATAGGATTTCTATCGATCTTTAGCCGCTTTCAGATTTTGCTGCACAACTCTGATCTTTTCCTCTGTATCCCTAACCAACTCTTACCCAATAGCTGAACGCTCGGATAACTTTGTCCAACAAACCAGAGTCCTACAATGTCGACCATACAAAGCCTCATACAGTGACATACCGATGCTTGACTGATAGCTGTTGTTGTAGGCAAACTCCATAAGCTGCACATATCTGTCCCAAGTACCCAAAAAATCCAATGCACAAGCCCGTAACATATCCTTCAGAGTCTGAATAACCCGCTCTGACTGACCATCTGTCTGAGGCTGAAATGCCGTACTAAAATTCAACTTGGTGCCCAAAGCTCTTTGCAATTCCTTCAAAAACTTAGAAGTAAACCTTGGGTCCCGATCTGATACTATGGACAACGGCACTCCATGCAATCTAACCACCTCATCCACATAGATACTGGCCAACTTATTCATCGGATAATCCACTCTAACCGGTAGGAAATGAGCTGACTTCATAAGCCGATCCACAATCACCCAAACCGAGTCATGCTTCCTCTTAGTCAACGGCAAACCAGACACAAATTCCATAGCAATATTGACCCATTTCAACTCTGGAATGGATAAAGGAGTGAGCAATCCCGAAGGAACTTGATGCTCGGCCTTTACCTGCTGACAAGTCAAGCACTTTGCCACGAAATCCACAATATCTCTCTTCATACCGGACCACCAATAGAACTGTTTCATATCCCGATACATCTTTTCACCACCAGGATGCATAGTGAAAATCGTAGTGTGCGCCTCACTCAAAAGACGTTTCCTTAACTCATCATTCTCGGGCACATGCAAACGATTCCTATACATCAGCACTCCATCCAGAACTGAGAACTCTGACTGCTTACCAGATCGAACCTCTTGCAAAACCCGCTATAACCTCTCATCATCCTTTTGAGCATCCACAATCCTCTGTCTCAATGTAGGCCTCACTCTCAACTGGGCAACCAAAGCCCCATCTGTATCAAATCTCCATCTAAACCATCTCAAAAACAAAGTTGAAACCGACTTCCGACTCAAAGCATCTGCCACAACATTAGCCTTACCAGGATGGTAATCCACAATACAATCATAATCCTTAAACAACTATAGCCATCGGCACTGTCTCATATTCAACTCCTTCTGCGTGAGGAGATAATTAAGGCTCTTAAGATCCGTGAAAATCCTACATTTCTCCCCATGCAGATAGTGACGCAAAATCTTCAAAGCAAAGATCACAGCCTCCAACTCCAAATCGTGCGTCGAATAATTCCTCTCATGTGGCTTTAACTGACAGGAAGCATAAGCCACAACTTTCCCCTCCTGCATCAACACACAACTAAGCTCGACACCCGAAGCATCATTGCACATCACAAACTCCTTACCCGAGATGGGTTGAGTAAGTACAAGAGCTACAACTAGCAATCCCTTTAACTGCTCAAAACAGGCCTGACACTTATCGACCACTCAAATCTGACCCCTTTCCTCAGCAACCTCATCATTGGAGCAGCAATAACTGAGAAACCCTTCACAAATCGATGGTAGTAACCCGCCAAACCAAGAAAACTCCTCACTTCTGGAACATTCCTAGACGCTTTCCAATCAACAATCACCTCAATCTTAGCTGGATCCACCTGGATACCCTTAGATGACACAATGTGACCCAAGAATGACACTTCTCGAAGCCAAAAGTTGCACTTACTGAGTTTCGCAAACAACTGATGCTCTCTCAACACTTGCAAAACTAAATGAAGGTTCTCCTCATGCTCACTCTCATCCTTAGAGTAAACCAAGATATCGTCTATGAACACTGCTACAAATCGATCAAGATATGGCCTAAACACTCGGTTCATCAAATCCATAAAAGCCGCAGGTGCATTAGTCAAACCAAACGGCATCACTAAAAACTTATAATGGCCATACCTAGTCTAAAATGCAGTCTTAATCACATCCGCATCCTGAACTCGCAGCTAATAATAACCCGATCGAAGATCACTCTTCGAAAAGACACCCGCACCTCGAAGCTAATCAAACAAATCCTCGACTCCAGGCAATGGATACTTATTCTTCATTGTGACCTTCCTGATTTGCCTATAGTCGATACACATCCTTAAGGAACCATCCTTCTTCTTAACAAATAGCACCGAAGCTCCCCATGGAGATATGCTGGGTCTGATAAACCCCTTATCCAATAACTCTTGTAGTTGAGTTTTGAGCTCTCTCAACTCTACAGGAGCCATCCGATAGGGTGCTTTCGAAATAGGCAAAGTACCCAGCACTATCTCTATGGATAACTCCACTTCTCTTTCAGGAGGCAAACCAGGCAACTCACTCGGAAAAACATCTCCAAACTCTCGAACAATAGGGATATCCTCAATACTAACCTGATCCCGCTTAGAATCTAATATCACTGCTAAAAATGCCTCACAACCCTTCCTAATGAATCTCTTAGCTTGCATTGCAGAAATAACATTGCTCAAAGAACTAGCACCCAAACCTTTAACAAGAACAGAAGACCGATCTCTATCCCGAAGCACAACTATTTTCCTATGACAATTGACCACCGCTCAATGCTTACCCAACCAATCCATACCCAAAATCAGATCAAACTCTCTGAAAGGCAACTCAATCAAGTCTGCTGGAAACTCAACTCCCTCAACCAACAAGGGACAATTCCTAAACACTCTACTCACATTGACACTATGCCTTAAAGGACTGGTCACACAAATCTCATAATCCACCTGATCTACAACATGCAACTTATCAAATAACTTATCTGTGCACAAATATGAGTGTGCGGAACCAGGGTCAATTAGAGCATATAATTCAATATCATAGAGTAGGAACTTACCGGCTATCACATCTCGAGCATCCTGCTCCTCCCGAGCTCGCACTGCATAGGCTCTAGCTGGCACTATCAAAGGACGCTCAACTGACTCAGACGTAGCTCCTTCTCTAGGTCTATCGCCTCGACCTCTTCCACGGCCTCTACCAGGACTAGTTGAGTAGCATTAGAACCAACTCTACTGGCCTCTCGCTGATCACCAGAACCATCATTCCCTCTCGGACAATTGGCTAAAAAGTGCTCGGTGCTCCCACAGCAGAAACACCCACCCGTGAGCAGTGAGTACATTCCGGTAACATCTCAGCCCTTACTCCCGAATTACCTCTACCCGAACCAGATACCATAGCTGAACCCTGTCTTCTACCTCTAGTAGCCGGGCCTACAGATGACTCATCCTGCGGGTTTCTTGACCTCTTACCCGAGGATGAAGAAGATGAATGTAGACACCGGGTCCTGAGGTAACCCAGATTAGAGTTACCCAATGATGATAAGACGCCTTTCCACAGGCAAAAATGGTAAAAGTGGTGATTTCCTTGTCAAATTTGCATTTTGGAGTGAAAAATTGAAAAATAATAAAAAATATTTTAAAAATTAGTTTTGAAAAATGGGGACTTAAAATTATAGTATTTTTAGTCAATTTAAAATTTTAAAAAAAAATCAGATCGCGATTGTCGGGCGAGGCGGCGACGCGCAGTGTCGCCAATGCTGCGAGCGCAGAATTGCACGCACAGCGCACTGTGGCGCGGCAGCTGCCTCTCTGACGCCCGTCTCTCTATAGCGACAGGCGTCCCTACTTTTGGCCGTCGCTAAAGGGTCTGATACCCCTTTTTTCCGATTTTTGGACCTAAAAATCAGTTTTCCATCCCTTTTTTCAAGGTTTTAAGGGATTTTTTGCATTTTTAAAAATTAAAATAGGTAATATCTGATTTAATTAAATTTTATCCCTTTAATTATTTTATTTTTTCCTATTTTCTTCATATAAAAAGAATGAGATGAAAACCTAAAAGGGGGATTTTTGGCTAGGGTTTTTTCTCTTCATCTTTTTCTCTTCTTTTCCTCTCAAACTCTAAAAAATTCCAAATTTTTTCCTTACCAAAGAAGAACAAAAAAATTGAGTTCATCTTTCATTCTTTTTTCCAACATAATTTCTTCTAAATATATATTTAATTTTGTTGTTTGATTAATTTTTGGAGACAAACACAACAATTGTTTGTTTTTAAAATTTTTTTTAACCTTTTATTTGTGTTCAGTAAAATTTTTTCCATTGATTTTCTTTTGAATTTCTTTTTGATGGAAAATTAATTTTGATACAAATAAAGTAAGTGTTTGTTATCAAAATCTAATTTTTTTCATTTGATTTTCTAAAAATATTTTATTTTGATATAAACCAAATCATTTTTTCTTTAATTTTAATCAATAAAAATCTTTTTTTTGATCAAAATCATTTCTTTGGGCAAAGAAATTAATTCTTTGTCCTTAAAGAATTTTTGATCATTTTTTTTATCCTATTTCTTTGTTGGAATAAATTCCAACATTTTCATCATTTTGCACTCTAATATTGCAAATCATCAAACAAAGAAATCGATCATCATTTTACCTTCATCGAATTTGAAACTCTGAGGGTAAACATTTTTGGGCTTATTCTTTTTTTTATTATTTTTGTTCATGTTTAATTTATTCATGTATATTTTTATTAACTTCATTTATTTATTTATTTTATTTATTTCAGATTTGTTTTATTTAACTTGTTTATATATGATTTTATTCTTATTCGTGTATATTATTATTATTTTTATTATTTTCATTTATTTAGTCATTTATTCCATTGCTTTTATATTTGTTTTAATTTAATATGTTAATATATTATTTTGTTCATATAAATATTGATTTTATTATCATTTCTAACAGGTAAATATTGTTTTCTTTTAATTCTTAACATGTAATTAATTTATTTCATTTTAACTCATCATTATTTCTAACATGTAATTAATAAATTCATTTTAATAGATATTTTTACCATGTAAATGTTTTATATTAATTGTAATTACATTAATTAATCATGTTGTTCATTTAATTTTTTTCATCATTCTTTAATTCATTTATTTTATTATTCTTTGCTTTATTACTTTATATATTCATTGATTTGATTATCTTCATCATTATTGTTATCATGTTCATATTTTTACATATTAATTCATTAACATGTTATATTTTATTCCAATCACTTAATCCATTTGTTATTAATAACACATTTTTCTTGTTCACTTTAAATTGGTAACATTTTTATTCATTTATGATTTTGATATCATTTCATCCCATTTTATTTTATCTTATCATTTATTTTATATTTAATTGGTTTTAATGGATTTTAGTCGATTCAATTACTAACATTATTTTTATTTTTGTTTTATTTTATTTCACATTTCATTTTTTGCTTGGGCATTTTTGTGAGCACACGGGGAGATCCAAGAGGCTCGTTCGGGTTACATATTTATTTTCTTTATTTGTAATATTTATTTATTTCGGCTTTTTCATTTATTTTTGCCATGTAATTTTCTTGTAAAATTATTTATTTAGGCCCACTAGAAAGAAAGTCACTAAACGTTTTTTTATTAATTAATTTGAAATTTTTCCTAAATAAAAATGGGACCAATGTCTCAATTTTCTCCATCCAAAATAAAACCATCACATCAAAATTGTTTTATAATAAATATGCATGCGAGGACCAATGTCCTCATCATTAATGAATATCCCGCTTTATGCATGTTTTGTATTTTATTTAGAATGGAGGTTGTATTCTGCCCCTAGTTTTGTTGTAATATTTTTACAGATGCTTTATTTTATTTACGCTTTTATTTATCGCTTCCACTACGTGATTGACATGCGCTTTAATTAATTGCATTAAAATGAATGAGAAATGGGATAAAACTCTAAATTCAAAACTCGATTATAAACTTAACCAAGGTATGAATAAATGGGAAGTCCCGAACCTACTCTGGTCTTGGGTTCAATGAGGTTAGAGGTCTAGAACCTCCAAAATATCTCTTGTTCCCCTACAAAAGGCTTAATTTACATAATCCTAGGCTCCAGGGGGTAGAGGCTGAGACCTCTAAGATCTCTCTAGGGACTCCAAGAAACCTCCTTGTTGCCCAAAATAGACGCACTTGTAAATACCTTGCAAGTTTTAATGAATCCCATCCCGATCGCCCTAAAGTGGGCTTTCGGGAGGCCACGGGGTTTAGCGTGCGTCACGGTGGCGACTCCACTAGGGACAAATTCGAGACTTCACTTCGAAAGTGCCTTGGTTAAAATTTACAATTGAGTTTTAATTTAAAAATTTCATCCTTTTTCAAAACTGCATTGCATCTCATTAGAGCCTTAGATCTATGATAATTTGGTCCCTCTTTCAGCCCCGGTGCATTCCCGAAGCGCGACCCTACGTTCACTCAATGTAGGGAAGTGTTAAGGATAATCACCAACCCAAGCCTCGTACCATCGTGGTATATTAAATGGTGACCCAATCGATCGTTACGCTTGTGATGAGCTAAACCCGTTGGCAGGGATCATGCTTGGGTAGCCCTAAAGCAACAGCACCTTTAACCAAAGCTCATGTAATGGCAATAGATACTTCCCCTAGGTGGTATGAACCGTAATACCTTGCTTGCTATATGGATCATTTTTTATTGGACAAACCCAAATAATCTGATTGGTCACCTAATCAAAGGCTTTCATGCCCCGATAGGCCCATGTCAACTTGTTAGGGCTGCCTAAATACATGATGGTCAAAATTCATGCGTATGCACATTAGCTAAGAGAGATTATGCTGCTGGTTTTTCACCGTGCACCATGTGCATCCATAGGGTTCCCCGTTAACCCATGGATCAAACCCACCTAGGACAGAGACCGCACGACCTCGAGTGTGGGGGCAATAAGGTTGGAAGGATCTATCTGCTTGCATGTGGTTGTGCATAATGCATTGCATATTCATGTCAGTCATGCACAAATAAATTTCTGTATTTCTTCTACATGTATACATCTTATTCTTTGCATATAATTATTAGATGTACATATTATCCTGTGTATAGTTTTTCAAATTCTTCACATGTATCATTGTAATCTCTTTTAGCCATTGTATATAATTTTTGTTACACAACACGACCATGCATTGCGTATTATTTATGCATCACTCTAACTCTTTAAACTTTTCAGCCATCAAAGACCACTTTCCTAGCTGGTTAGGGTTTCTGACAGTCGCATTATCAGAGGGTTTTGATTGAGCAACCACAATCAAGTCAAGTGCAATCAATAGGCATTCAGAGAATCTCCAGAAATGGCCAATTCATTGAGGGATGCAGATGCTACTAGGGCCTTGATAGCTGAAGAAGTGGGTCAAAGGTTAGAAGAATTGGAGAACCGGATGATGGCCATGATGGTCGCAATGGCTCAACTAGCTGCACCGCAGAACCTAGTGCCTCCTCCCATGAGATGAAATGAACAGGAGGAGGCTAGAGAGGATCAGCCGGAGGATGCACGTCTACCACCAGTGGACCTAGGGGCTGCCACGTCAGGAGGGCAAATGAGAGGAGTAGCCCATAGAATGGAAGAGGACCTAGAAGGGGATGAATATGGAGAACCCCTGTTAGTTAGAAGGAAAGCACCCCAGACAGAAGATACCATCTGGAAGAAGATGGAAGAAAAGTTCGAGGCAATGGCTAAGATGTTGACAATGGGTCGAGGAATGAACCCCAAAGACAAAGAGCTGGATGGAGGAGATCTAATCCCCTTGAACTTTAAGATGCCTGATGTCCCAAAATTTGATGGCACATCGGACCCCACCGCACACATCAAGCAGTACTCTTTGATAATGAAAGGTACCACACTAACAAGGAGGCAGAAGGTAGAATACTTCTGTTTAAGTTTGACAGGTCCTACGGTGGGCTGGTATCACGGACTGGATCGGAGAACAAAAGAAGACTGGGATCTGCTGACGGAGGAGTTCCTCCAGCAATATGACTGTAGTACAAGGATGGAGGTCACCATGAAAGATCTAGAGTTACTACAACAAAAGCCGAACGAGTCATTCCATGTGTACTTGACCCGATGGAGGAACCGGATAATGGAGATGAAGAAGAGGCCAGACACTCCAGACCAGATCAGGCTGTTTATTAGGAATGCCAGCCCATACTTGAAAGATGGATTAAAGATGAAGGGGTTGAAGGATTGGGAGTCCTTAAAAGATATAGCCATTGAAGCTGAGGTTGAGCATCTAGATAAAATGGCTAAATCTGCAAACCTGGCCTTAGGAAATAGCAGTGGCAATGGGGGAAATACTAAGGCAGCAGAGGTCTCAACGATCGGAATAACTCCTAAATACCTCACCATCTCGGGCAAGCCTCTATCTTGGCACTTCACTCGTCTCATCAAGGAAGGGAAGTTGCAACCCTTGCCAGCTAGGCCTGCCCCAAGTCAAGGAAAATCGAGGCACAAAATAGACTGGTATTGTGCGTATCACCAGTACACAGGGCATCGGACAGACTATTGTTGGCCTCTGAGAGATCGCATTCAAGAATTGGTCCCTGGCCTGGATGAAGAAAGAAAGGATTAGAGTTGTTATAATGCTTTTCATTTTCTAAATTGTATTCCTAAACTATGCACTTGTTTATCTTTTATGCTTTAATAATATGGGCTTTGCTTATATATGCATTTTTATATTTTATTGCATCAACCATAAATAATAATCATGATTAAGGCATTGGTTTAAAACACCGTTTCATCTAGTTTCAATAAATAGTAATCTTGGTTGCACCCAATTTGACTCCTAAAGCGAGATAAAATTTGAGAGAATTAAAACAAAAATGTCTGAAGAAGTCTTTGCCTAGACCCATGAAGACATGCCAGGAGATAATCGTAAAGGCGTCAAACACACCATTCCAACATATCCCGATCATGGACCAGTCAAGTAAAAGCTCATAAGACCAGGCCGAAGGGGGCAGAAAAGGTCAAAAGGAAGAATCCACAAGCAGAGATGAAACTAAAATTTTTGGTCTGAGTTCAAAACCGGACTTATTTGGTCAATGCTATCCCAAGTCAAGAAGAGAAGGGGCACGTGTATGTGTAAACTATCTGGATTAGGACAAAGCTTATCCTCGAAAAAAGAACAAGCAAAAAGAGGATAAAAAGGAAAAGAACAAAAAGTAAGAACAAAAAAAAAGAAGAAGAAGGAAATAAAAAAGATAGAAGGAAAACATCTTGGGGGCAAGTTTTGCCCAAATCCTGTTAATTTGTACATGTCCGTATCCTACCATTCTTCTTGGTTGCAAAAAGGAAAAGGACCAAAACGTTGATCTGCAAAGCATCTACCCGTTTTATCTGTATGAAGGGTATACTATACAAGCAACAAGTTGATGAATGAGGAAGGAGCTAAGAGACGGAAGAAATCCAAGCCAAAATTTGCACGACCTATATGAATGGTTTATTGCTAGCAGAAAAGATCATGAAAAAGGATTAGGCAGAGAAAGGACCCTTTTGCACTTCGAGGCTAGAGAGCCACCATTGGAACCTCTACAAGAGTCATCTATTATTCCTTGACACAGGGGGCAGAAGCAGTATGGCCGATAGAGGTGAAGCTCAAATCTTTAAGGGCAGTCATGGCTAAATTTTGGAAGCCGACAGAGCACAACAACGACAGCAGCAATTGCACAAGTCAGACAAGGACAAGTCATGGGATTATTACCATAGTCAAATCCATCAAAAAACATTCTGCTTGATCATTTGGAAAGACGGCCAGAAAGCATCCAATGAAGGAGGGAGATTCAATTGTCAAACAAATAAGACCAGGTGTTCTAGACATACGAGGTAAATTTGGGCCAGTGTGAGAAGGTCCCTTTGTCTTTCAGAGATTGTTATCCAAGAGAGTAGTAACGGACAAAACCGATCGATGTTGACAGACTCAAGATGGTCCAGGGTTAAGGGCTAAAAATCAAAAGAAGAGAATAAAAGCCCCGCGGGTCGAAAACTGAAAAAAGGCGGACTTGCTAAAATTGGGTGCCTCGTCAGGGTGAAAACCAAAAAAAGGCACCCTGGGTAAAAATTAGAGGCTTGAGAGAAAATATTCAATCAAGAAAACCCAAGAGGGCTGATTGATAACAGGAGATCGGGTGCACCTAAGTTGTACTCATTGAAACTAAGTAAAACTAGTGCTTTTGTATCACATGTCTAGTCATGGTCATTCTTGTTGCTATATGGTGCCTATAGATAGAAATGCATGCATAAGCTATGCATAAATATGCAATTAGACGGTTAAGAGAAACCTGTTGCATAAGGACATACACTGGAGCAATTATCAAAGCAACAATAATGATTTTTCATGTGACAAATCCTCCTCCAACCCCTTAAATTAAAAAAAAAAATAAAAATAAAAATAAAAAAGAGGTTGTTAGAGATGAAAACCGTGACTGGCTCTCTAAGCAAAATTTAGGCCAAAAGGCAGGGTGAAAACCTGGGAACAGGCAGTCTGTCCTTAAAAAAAAAAGAAAAAAAAGCCGCTGGATTGGGTTGGGTCCACTCCAGGCAAAATTCGGCACAGGGTTATGTGAAAATCCCTAAAGGGATGAATTTCCCGCTAAGAAAAGCTAGTGTGAAAATCCACAAGGGACGCACTACCTTTAAAACAATGACTTTTGAAGCCTGGAGCAATAAGGCAGCATTACTCGAAATGACTTCCCTTTAGATAGGTGTCGTATAATGCAGAACTTGATTCAGAGTCTCGGGGGCAAGATGCTCATTGACCGGGGGTCAAAGGTACATACGGGTCAGTTCTCCTTGAAAAGATTAGGGGTCAGGGTCCATAAAGCCAAGACAACGCTTTTCTAGATCCTTGGGGGCATCAGACAATGTGAGCAGCTGAGCAGTACCCTCAACGAATCCCTTAACCACCTGGGATGTGGTCTATCCATTTTTGCATCTCACATGCATAAATCTTTTGCATATTGCCCTGTATATCACGTGCATTTAGTCCATTACACTTATGGTTGTACACACAATTCTTGTACACTAATCCTTTGCTTATGTCTCGTGTATATAGCTTTATGTGTATATTTCATACCCGTGATTCCATACGCACACACAATCTTTCGTATATATTGTTGTGTACATAACTTAGAGGGATAGGTCTGAATAGACCTCATGAGCAAGGATGATCCAAAGGACGGATTCAGCTCGACATGATCGGCCATTGGATCCGGCCTAAAATCAAGTAAATATGTACAGAGGTGAAATGCCCAAGAGAACAAGCCTATCCGGGCACACCATGCTAAAGGAAATCAGATACGAAAGTGAGCCAAGGTACAGTTTCAGCTCTGCATTGGCGCTCATCCATGCCAAACAATCAGATCAAGATGAAGTCCTCACAAGAGAAGAATCTCGAGGACCTGCTCCCAAGAGGGAAAAGAATAGGCCATTCCATGCACACCATGCCAGGAGCGAACAGGTAAGTTTTTTCTGTCATAAGAGGCACGCTTACATACATCACACAATAAGTGTACAAAATCCAAATTCAAATGTACATATTCTCAAAGCAAAATAACAAAACAAAAAGAAGAAGATATTTTCAAGGCCTTGAAAATCCAACATACTGTAAAAATTCGAATGCATCCAAAGTGTAAAAATTCTAGGAAAGAAAATCCCAAAACAAAAACAAAAACAGAAGAATCACCAAAGACATGGAAACTTATCCGCCTGAGGGCATGCAACCAAAACCTCAAATAATAATTTTCTCTCTGGAAGCTCGACATCAAAGTCTCCCAGTGAGCATCAAAGTCTCTTTGGAGCATTATCTTTAAGACCTTTTTAAGGCATTCTTAGTCTCTTTGGAGCATTATCTTTAAGACCTTTTTTAAGGCATTCTCAGTCTCTTTGGAGCATTATCTTTAAGACCTTTTTTTAACGCATTCTCAGTCTCTTTGGAGCATTATCTTTATGACTTTTTTTAAGGAATTCTCAGTCTCTTTGAAGCATTATCTTTAAGACCTTTTTTTAAGGCATTCTCAGTCTCTTTATAGCATTATCTTTAAGACCTTTTTAAGGCATTTTCGGTCTCTTTGGGGCATTATATTTGAGACCTTTTCTTAAGCCTTTCTCAGTCTCTTCGGAACATTAAGTAATTTTCAAAAGTATTCCAAATCCCTTCAGTCCTGAGATGATCTGAGAGGTGGGTTCATCTTAACCTTATCAGAAACTGCCCAGAAAAGCAAACCTCTTCATTCACGTTATGCCGGGGGCAATCAGGCCGGGACGGGGCTAACAGATCACAAGCGATAGAATAGATCGCAACGGGACTGTGGTTAGAGAATACTGCATCTCACAGACACCGTGCAGGCCAAGATGAGGTTAGAGGGAGACCAGCGATAGAACAGATCGCAAACCGAGGTTGTACTCAGAGAGTACTGCATCTCACAGACACCGTGCAGACCGAGATGAGGTTAGCGGGATACCAGCGATAGAATAGATCGCAAATAGATATTGTAGTCACAGAGTACTGCATCTCACAGACACCGTGCAAGCCGAGATGAGGCCAGCAGGATGGATCAGCTACCGTGCAGACTGAGACGAGATTAGCGGGGCACCAGCGATAGAGCAGATCGCAACGGGATTGGGGTTAGAGCACACCGCATCTCACAGACGCCGTGCAAGCCGATCGGAGGCGAGCGGGACAATGCGATAGAAAAGATTGTAAATGAGCCACAGTCGGATAGTACTACAGCTCGACTGCAACAATTCGCAACACTCCACACGGCAAAAAGGTAAGGGCTGCCTCAGGTACGCCTCTCTTTCCTACTTCTCTGAATTTTGGCTCATCTAGACACTAGTGCACTAGTTTCCCCAAAATTGGGGGCAACTGTAGACACCGGGTCCTGAGGTAACCCAGATCAGTGCTACCCAATGATGATAAGACGCCTTTCCACAGGCAATAATGGTAAAAGTGGTGATTTCCTTTTCAAATTTGCATTTTGGAGTGAAAAATTGAAAAATAATAAAAAATATTTTAAAAATTAGTTTTGAAAAATGGGGACTTAAAATTATAGTATTTTTAGTCAATTTAAAATAAAAAAAAATCGGATCGCGAGTGTCGGGCGCCGCGGCGCGCTGCGCCCACAAAGGCGACACACAGTGTCGCCAATGCTGCGCGTCGCTAAAAGTGCGTGCAGTATTGCGGGCATAGCGCGCTGGCGCGCGGCAGCTGCCGCTCCGACGCCCGTCCCTCTATAGCGACGGGCGTCCCTACTTCTGGCCGTCGCTAAAGGGTCTGATACCCCTTTTTTCCGATTTTTTGACCTAAAAATCAGTTTTTCATCCCTTTTTACAAGGTTTTAAGGGATTTTGTCCATTTTTAAAAATTAAAATAGGTAATATCTGATTTAATTAAATTTTATCCCTTTAATTATTTTATTTTTTCCTATTTTCTTCATATAAAAAGAATGAGATGAAAACCTAAAAGGGGGATTTTTGGCTAGGGTTTTTTCTCTTCATCTTTTTCTCTTCTTTTCCTCTCAAACTCTAAAAAATTCCACATTTTTTCCCTACCAAAGAAGAACAAAAAAATTGAGTTCATCTTTCATTCTTTTTTCCAACATAATTTTTTCTAAATATATATTTAGAAGGAATTTTGTCGTTTGATTAATTTTTGGAGACAAACACAACAATTGTTTGTTTTCAAATTTTTTTTTTAACCTTTTATTTGTGTTCAATAAAATTTTTTCCATTGATTTTCTTTTGAATCTCTTTTTGATGGAAAATTAATTTTGATACAAATAAAGTAAGTGTTTGTTATCAAAATCTAATTTTTTTCATTTGATTTTCTAAAAATATTTTATTTTGATATAAACCAAATCATTTTTTCTTTAATTTTAATCAATAAAAATCTTTTTTTTTTTATCAAAATCATTTCTTTAGGCAAAGAAATTAATTCTTTGTCCTTAAATAATTTTTGATCATTTTTTTTATCCTATTTCTTTCTTGTAATAAAATTCCAACATTTTCATCATTTTGCACTCTAATATTGCAAATCATCAAACAAAGAAATCGATCATCATTTTACCTTCATCGAATTTGAAACTCTGAGGGTAAACATTTTTGGGCTTATTCTTTTTTTTATTATTTTTGTTCATGTTTAATTTATTCATGTATATTTTTGTTAACTTCATTTATTTATTTATTTTATTTATTTCAGATTTGTTTTATTTAACTTGTTTATATATGATTTTATTCTTATTCGTGTATATTATTATTATTTTTATTATTTTCATTTATTTAGTCATTTATTCAATTGATTTTATATTTGTTTTAATTTAATATGTTAATATATTATTTTGTTTATATAAATATTGATTTTCTTATCGTTTCTAACATGTAAATATTGTTTTCTTTTAATTCTTAATATGTAATTAATTTATTTCATTTTAACTCATCATTATTTCTAACATGTAATTAATAAATTCATTTTAATAGATATTTTTACCATGTAAATGTTTTATATTAATTGTAATTACATTAATTAATCATGTTGTTCATTTAATTGTTTTCATCATACTTTAATTCATTTATTTTATTATTCTTTCCTTTATTATTTTATATATTCATTGATTTGATTATGTTCATCATTATTGTTATCATGTTCATATTTTTACATATTAATTCATTAACATGTTATATTTTATTCCAATTACTTAATCCATTTGTTATTAATAACACATTTTTCTAGTTCACTTTAAATTGGTAACATTTTAATTCATTTATGATTTTGATATCATTTCATCCCATTTTATTTTATCTTTTCATTTATTTTATATTTAATTGGTTTTATGGATTTTAATCGATTCAATTACTAACATTATTTTTATTTGTGTTTTGTTTTATTTTACATTTTATTTTTTGCTTGGGCATTTTTGCGAGCACACGGGGAGATCCAAGAGGCTCGTTCGGGTTACATATTTATTTTCTTTGTTTGTAATATTTAATTATTTCGGCTTTTTCATTTATTTTTGCCATGTAATTTTCTTGTAAAATTATTTATTTAGGCCCACTAGAAAGAAAGTCTCTAAACGTTTTTTTATTAATTAATTTGAAATTTTTCCTAAATAAAAATGGGACCAATGTCTCAATTTTCTACATCCAAAATAAAATCATCACATCAAAATTGTTTTATAATAAATATGCATTCGAGGACCAATGTCCTCATCATTAATGAATATCCCGTTTTATGCACGTTTTGTATTTTATTTAGAATGGGGGTTGTATTCCGCCCCAGTTTTGTTGTAATATTTTTACATATGCTTTATTTTATTTACGCTTTTATTTATCGCTTCCACTACGTGATTGACATGCGCTTTAATTAATTGCATTAAAAGGAATGAAAAATGGTATAAAACTCTAAATTTAAAAGTCGATTATAAACTTAACAAAGGTATGAATAAATGGGAAGTCCCGAACCTACTCTAGTCTTGGGTTCAATGAGGTTAGAGGTCTAGAACCTGCAAAATATCTCTTGTTCCCCTACAAAAGGCTTAATTTAAATAATCCTAGGCTCCAGGGTGTAGAGGCTGAGACCTCCAAGATCTCTCTGGTTTGCCCAAGATGGATATGTATGCGCCGTCTTAGGCTCGCTGAGGCTAGACTACCCTTCCCAATGTTCTATTGGGTGGCGACTCCAAGAAACCTCCTTGTTGCCCAAAATAGACGCACTTGTAAATACCTTGCAAGTTTTAACGAATGCCATCCCGATTGCCCTAAAGTGGGCTTTCGGGAGGCCACGGGGTTCGTCGCGCGTCACAATTAACCTCCACAAGAGGGATTCCTCCTCAGAGCCCTCTCTCTTAAGGCAGATTCTGACCTCTCAGTCTACACTGCAGCTTGTACAATCTGGTAATATCCCACTCCTGGAGTACTCATCAGAGAAATAAACATCGCCCTTAGCGACTCATTCAACATGGTCTCAAGCGACCCTTGAACAGAATCGGAATCCATCTAAAACAAGCAAAGACAACCGCATTAGCCAACACAGTTCTAAACATATGTCTATACACAACAACACCCTGAAACGCCTAAATCTAGACTTTAATACCAAAAACTGTAACACCCCCTACCCATACGTAGGTGAACCCATCCGGATCGGAGTGAGATGCCGTAGGAGCAGGGGCGTCACACCAACAGATCGAGGCAAAGTTTGCATTCATACATCAAACATATACAAAAATACAGTGGAAATTAAAACTTTTGAGAAACAACAACTAATCATACATTAATATAACAAAATCATTATAATAATATTCTGATCAATCACCAATACAAAAGAATTACATAACCAAAATATACAGAGCAGAAGCTTAGAAAATTACTGATACAAAGAGAGTTCTATTACAAAAAGAATCATCAAAAAGTACTACAAAAATAGCCCTAACACTAATCCCTTCTGTGTTGGCTTGACTGGCGGCGACTCTCCCAAAACACAACACCTTCCACACCTGCATGGATAAAACACCGTGCTAAGCGATAACGCTTAGTGTGGAAACACACAAATAACGTGGAAGGCCATTCACAATGGTCGTCAAAATATATCACATACGATATGATATACGAGGATAATCATGTCAGATATGCAATCATGCTTGCATAATAGAGACATGCATTTAGAAACTCATATCCACATTCATATACATATTAACTGATTTCTCATACTTATCATTATGCGTATCGAATATCATATTCTTGTAATCATTTCAAAGCAGAACAAAACAAACAAAACACCTGCTGACTCACAATAGTGGATAACGAGTAAACAGTGACGGTACCTTACGGGTACGAATCGAAAAGTGGCGGTACCTTACGGGTACGAATCAAAAACCATCTTATTTATCACATTCAAAATATTTTACAGAGGGGACCTTAAACAAGATCCAAATACTTTCAAGGATCACGAGGATCCAAATGGGGACCTGATCAGGGTCCAAATAGAATGGAGGGCTGTAGCTAAAAGACTCTATTAGGCATGCCTAACTATCCACTAGACTGACTCTTGCAGGTCATTTAATATAATTCAGATTCCAAATCATAGCATATCATTTATCATGAAGGATTTATAATATTGCACATATAAATAAGCATATAATATAGCATACAGAGGTAAAAATTCAGGAAGAAACCATTTGAAATTCATTTAAGAAGAGAAGGTAAAATCGAAAAAATAGGGCATGAAGAGGTCACTGTCGCGCTCGCGACCGAGGCAAACTTGCCCCAGGTTGCGACCACGGCAATCTTCGCGATCTTGCGGGGGGGGGGGGGAAAATGAATGCAACTCGTGACAGTGAGCTGCCAGCCTGATAAGTCGCGCTCGTGATAGAGGATCGCCCAAAACAGCTCGGCAGCCAAGCGCTCTGTCCCCCACGCAACACACGTCGTGTTCACGACAGAGGCTCTGCTGCTCCGCTCGGCAGGGAGCTCGAATGCGTGCGAGAGCTACTTTCACTGAGCTCTATTGCGAGGTCTTGACAATGTCGCGCTCATGACAGAGTCGTGATTTCCAACTCTTACACGGGAAATCTGCAGAAAATTCACCTCCACAACACCCAAACCTCAAATCTCAAATCAAACATCAACTTACCTCATCTCCAGCAACCCAAACATCATTAACAATATAAAACACAACATTTATACCAAGAATTCCAATTAAATCATGCCAATAACAACATCAATTAACACAATTTAAATCTCAGCACTATTTATTCATCATCTCAATCAAATGCACATTTGGGTTCAATAACTCACATTCAAGGCTTCATGAATCATCTAAATCAAAACCCACAACGTATAAATCATTATAAACATCAAGAACACCAAATTTTCTAGAAATTCAACCAAACATGCAAAACCCATAAAATGCAATAAACACAATAATTCCCAAACCTGAACTTCTATGCTCCAATTCACTTGGTGCCACTTCCTCCCGCCTTCTCCTTGACTTTAGGATCGTGAGGAAGCTCAACTAACAACCAAACCCACAAATTACACAAACAACAAACCCTAGATCAAAAACCCAAACCAAAAATGTGAAGAAGAAGATGAAGAACAAGATGAAGGAGATGAAGGAGATGATGGAAATGCAGGAACTTACCAAATGAGGGTTGAGGAGTGATTAATTTCCATCACAAGCAGTTAAATCGAAGCTTAGGATACAATATGCGAAGAGAAGAGGTAGAAGAGGGATAGAGAGGAGAGGGAAATGGGAAAGAGATGAAAATTCTGCTTTCCCTTTCTCTTTCTTCCTCTAATCACTCCCTTCATCTAACCCAAGCCACATGTCACTCTCCTAATGGTGGAATTTAGCCACTCACACCCGACAAGCATACAGCACAATGCACACAAGGCTATCTCACTTATTCACACCCTACAATGATGTGAGCATACACACTCTAATGCAACTCAACCTATTACACCCTAATATCATATATGCACCCACACTATAATAAAACCCATAAAACATGCAATTTTCCCATAATATCCTTATCACATGACAAAACACATACAATGCACATGCACAAACATGGCTCAAACTTTTAGGGGGCAAACGGGGTGTGACATATTCTGTAATAGTACAAAAAACATCTTGCTTTCATAATGGCAAGATAGGACTAGAATCTCATTACATGCAATCATCGGAGATTGGGACGAATATCAATAACTATGAGTAAATATTCACTTACAAGCTGTAACGCGCGCCGAACCCCGGCGGTGCAAAAAACTCGCTTTTAGGTGGTCCAAGAGAGGTTCATATAACTTTTAAGGATTACAAGGGCATCTATTTTGGGTAACAAGAGTCGCTACCAATAAAACATTGGGAAAGTTCATCTAGCCTCACTGAAGTTAAGACAATGCGTGTGTTTCTATTTTGGGCAACAAGAGGTATTTTAAATTCCCATTCTAATAAAACATTGGAATAGTTCATCTAACCTTATGAAGCCTAAGATGATGCTTATAAGTGTATTTTAGGCAACATGAGATATTTTGGAATTCTCTTCCTAATAGAACATTTGAAAGGTTCATCTAACCTCTTGAAGCCTATGACCAGAGAGAGTTTGGAACTTCACTCTTATTTATACCTTGGTTAAAGTTACAATTGAGTTTCGAAAGTAAAATTCCCTTCCTTTTCTCATATAATTTAGTGCAATTTTTAAGCGCAATCCAAGCACGTAATAAAAGCGGTAAATAACATAAAATTATAATAGAGTAAATAAAAGTGCATTTATTTACAATAAAACTTAGGGCAGAATACAACCCCCAATCAAAATGAATAGAAATGGAAATCAACCACCAAACGAGATATTCATTCAAGTTGAGAACATTGGTTCCTTCACATACATGGTTATGAAAATAATTTTTAAGCTACATTTTGGGAGAAAACCAGGACATTGTGTGACGTGCGCCAAACCCCAGGGCGCCCCGGACGACCACTTTTAGGGTGATCGGGAGGAGGTTCGTGAAAACTTGTAAGAAATTACAAGTGCATCCATTTTGGGCAACAAGGAGGTTTCATGGAGTCGCCACCCAATAGAACATTAGAAAAGGTCGTCTAGCCTCAGTGAGCCTAAGACAGCGCTGTTATGTCCATTTTGGGTAGGCCAGAGGTGTCTTGGAGGCTCTACCCTAATAGAACATTAGGATGGCCCTCTCGCCTCGTACTTGGGCACGCCAGACGTGCCTTGGAGGCCCCATCCTAATAGAACATTAGGATGGCCCTCTCGCCTCATAGAACCTAGGATTATGCAAGTTGAGCCTTTTTCCGGGACACAAGAGGTATCTTGGAGGCCCCATCATTGAGATGGCCCTCTCGCCTCGTTGAGCCTAAAGACCAGAGAAGGTTCGGGACTTTCCAATTATTCATACTTTGGTTAAGTTTATAATTGAGTTTTGAATTTAGCATTTCATCCCATTTCTCATTCAATCTGGTACAATTTAATTAAAGTGCAGGTTGTCCATCCAAGAAAAGTGGTAAATGGAGCATAATTAAAATAAAGCATATGAAAATAGCTTACAACAAAACTAGGGACAGAATATAACCCCTATTGTAAATTGCTCATGATTTATAAATAAATCGGGATATACATTAATGGTGAGGACATTGGTCCTCGCATGCATATTTATTAAAAAATAAATTTTGAGGCATCGATTTTATTTGCTGAAAAACAGGACATTGGTTCTCAATTGATTGATAAAAGAAAATCTCATTTTAATGAATAAAAATATTTAACCATTTTAAATTAGCAGAGTAAAAAATTATATTTACAATAACAATATAAATTAAAAAAAATAATATCCAGAGAATGAACTCGGGTGATGATCTTTAGGCCATCGCAGTGACTTCTATCACAAATAGCTCTAGATTCACAAAGCAAGTCAAATAAAAATCACAAAACAAAATCCATGTTAGTGCAAAATTAGGCGCAAAATAAACAAGAGATTGAATAATAATAAAAAAAATGTGAGAAATTGCAAGAAAAATCAATGGAAAAAAAAAATAGGAAGGAAAAGGGAAACAAATGAGAGAGGAGGCCCGGGGATGACCCAAGGCATGCGAGCGACGGGCGTCTCTGGGCTAACTGGCAGGCTAAGATGACATCCATCAATGGTCCGTCGCTCGCTTGAGCGACGGCCATCGGTGGTTGCTTCTGCCCGTCGGTCCCTCATATTCCTGGGCTGACCGGTGGGCTAGGATGACATCCATCGATGGCCTGTCGCTCATTTGAGCAACGGCTATCGGTGGTTGCTCGAGCCCGTCGGTCACCCCTGTTCCAAAAGAAAAGAAAATTCAAACTGTTTCGTTGTTTGGATTTGAATTAAATCCGATTTTTATGCAATAAATAGATGTAAAATAATTAAATTCAAGATGATGGATCCAGAATATTTACCCTCAGATTTTAACCTCGTGAAGGTGAACATCGTGTGATGTCAGTTCCTCGAATTCTACAAGGATCGATCTGCGATTGCGTGGTTTGGAAAAATCTTTGATCGCAATATTCGTATCGCGAAAGAAAAAAAGTAAACCGAGAGATGAAAATTACTTTCTCTGTCTCGGTATTATAGCACTTTAGATGTTGAAAAACAGCTAAGTCGACAAAAAAAAGGAATGAATGTCATTTCCTCGATTCAGCTTTAATTCAAAAAATTTTGACAAAAGTGTATTTTGAAAAAAATTGAAATCTCGTGAGAAAACTTTTAAAGTAAAACTTTTCTGATCTAATTTTTTCAATCCGGAATTTTCTAATCTAAAATTTTTCCCACCCCAAATAAAGAACTTCCTTCCCCTATTTATAGGTTTTGGAAGATATTTCAAATAAACTTAAATTTTAAATTTAAATTTGATGAGGATTTTTTGAAATCAAATCAAAACCAAATGATCTTTAGAATATTCCCAAAATCAAATCTAATATTTAAAAATATTTGAAAATATTTTGGAGATTTTAACAGATTTAAAAGATATTTTGTCAATCTTTCAAAATTTGGAGAATCCGGTGGTTTAAACGACAAGATCACAGGCCGACGGGCTGCCCGTGAATGATCGACGGGTGTCGGTTGTGGGGGTACCAGTGGTCATTTGACTGACGGGCCTTACACGCAGCATGGAGATGAGAGGCGGCCGTCTCTCGCGAGGAGCGGGCGTCGCTCAAGCGAGCGACGGGTGCAACTCAAGCAAGCGACGGGCGCCGCTCAGCCGAGTGACGGGCTCCATTCCCGAGCGACAGGCATCGCTCAGGCGAGCGATGGGCTCCCTTCCCGAGCGACAGCCAATGCTCGTTGGTAGAGACGAGCCTCTCGTGTGAGCAACAGGCTCTCCCACTACCGATGGGCTGCCCGTATGTTTGAACTCTCTTTGACTCTCCGAAATCTCCCGTTTACCTAGAAAACCTCCGATCCTTATAAAACTGGAGAATGAACACCCACAACTTTCATCCCTTATCCGAAAATCGATGTTAGTCTCTTCATTGAGTAACTCTAATCTGGACTGCCTCAGGATTCGGTGTCTACAGTTGCCCCCAATTTTGGGAAAACTAGTATACTAGTGTCTAGATGGGCCAAAATTCAGATGAAAAAGGACAAAATGCGTACCTAAGGCAGTCCTTACCTTCCTGATGTTGCGTGAAAGCAAGTGGTTTCTTGTCCCCATCCGGTGGGCCTTATCTCGGCCTGCTCGGCATCTGAGGTTCTTGGGAGGCAGTGTTATCCAATTGCAACCCATTTGCAATTTGTTCTATTGCAAGTGTACCGCTAGCCTCGTCTCGGCCTGTACGGTGTCTGTGAGATGCAGTGTTTTCTAACCCCAACTTGATTGCGATCTGTTCTATCATGTGTGCCCCGCTAGCCTCATCTCAGCCTCTACGGTGGCTGGTCTATCCTGCTGGCCTCATCTCGGCCTGCACGGTGTGAAGGGTAGTGTTCTCTAACCACCACTCTGTTGCGATCTATTCTATCGTGTGTGCCCCTACTGGCTTCATATCGGCATGCACGGAATTTGAGTGTCATGGGAAGTAGTACTCTCTGACTATAACCCCCTTGCGATCTGTTCTATTGCGTGTGCCCCGCTAGCTTTGTCCCGGCTTGCACGTTGGCTGGTCTGTCCTGCTGGCCTCATCTCGGCCTGCACGGTGTGAGGGGTAGTGTTCTCTAACCACCACTCGGTTGCGCTCTGTTCTATCACATGCTCTCCACTGGCCTCATCTCGGCTTGCACGGAGTCTGAGTCATTTGATTGTTGACCATTCTTAGGTCGGTGTGAACTCATGTTCCTGTGTTATAAAAGATTTGATCAATTCATTGTGAGTTGATTGGTTCGTTATCTCCTACACAATTTTTGCATCATTATTATCTTATTTTTCATTTTTTCATTTACCGTGTTCTCAAACGTTTGGAAAGTGTAAGTGAGATATTACCATGGCAGATATACAGAATGAAATATAAGTTTAACAAAATGCAAACATAAGTGTTCCACTAATGAAATATATATTTTGTACAGAAATACAAAAATACAATCAAGATACAATCAAGATAAACTCCCTGAACCGCTACAGAGGGAAGTAATCTGAAGGCTCCTCCGGGTCACTGTCATCTGATACGAGAACCGGCTGGCTCTGGGATGAGGATGCTGACGGCTGGGCTCTGGACGTGGAGGGACGGCAAGGTGACGCGGGGGTCTGAACCTTCATGGGCGCGAGGAGGGACGGCGACCGGTGCTGACGAGGGCCTTCCCCTCGTAGGGTCCGCTTGCTGGAACTGCACCTGGGCGTAGCCGTCCAAGAAAGGCTGGGCGTAGACTCCCATGAACTCCAAAGTATCTCTGACCACTCTTCCCAGCTCCTGGAACCTACTAGGCAGTGTCAGGGTATGGTCTCAGGCTGCTCCTCTGATGCCCCTAAGTGTAGACTCTGTCTGCTCGCGAAACGTTCTGATGGACTGGGAGATAGGCAGGATGGCACTCTCCAACACCCCTACTCTGAACCAAAGGGAACTGATGGACTCATCTAGCATATGGACAGCCGTGTCCACCCTCTCGGCTGTGGCACCGTGGGAGGTCATCAAATCCCGTTTCAGCTCCTCAATAAGCCTCGCTTGGTCCCGAATGACCCTCTCCTGCTGATCAAGCCTCTCTAGCATGGCTCAATCTCTCTCCTCATATTGCCTAATCCACTCGAGGAGGACCCTATCTCTCTCCTCCTGCCTGCCTTCCATGGAGGCAAGGATAGAAGTCATGGCTATCACCAGATCTGGCAGGGCTGGCTGTGGCACTGGTGCTGAGGGCACTGGCTCTATCGGATGGTCTGGAGGTGGCGCAATGGAGGTAGATGCTCCCAGATGCCCCATCCGGCTGTAAGGATGGAACTTAGCAGTGTCCTGGGGTATCAATTTCTGTACCCGTACTGGAGAGGGAGAAGGGCTCTGCACTCTGACGCGACCTCAGCAAGTGTACTGAATCGACAAGTAATATAACGGAGTATTTTTAAGACTCCGAGTTATCGTACCTAAGAGACTGTGTGTGCAAGTAATGAAAATCAAATGTATGATAAAGAATTCCCGATTGTTTGAATTTATTGAATTAACTACTGATTAAAAATAAAGAATTTAAATAACCAAAAATAAGTAAACAAAAACAATCAAATTAAATTGACGGCAATAATCGCAATAAACTAAATGACGGAAAAATTAACAATATAAGAATTCAAAATTAGCAAACGTTGCTCAGGTTCACTCATCCACCCCATACCCAGATATGAATAAAATTAATCCAAGAATTATTTATGAAAGAATTCGGGATAACCCTCTTAACCCAGGCTTCCCAAACGGAGTTAGCCACTCTAATTATATGAATCCCAAACCGGAGTCAGCCACATAATCAGCCTATGTACGGGTCTAAAATCCTAAGTTTAGTTTATTTTCCCAATACGGAGTCAAATAACCCAAAACTTAATTATCTCACTCACCATTCTAGTCTTAAATCACAAAATCCTGCACTTCTAGATTCCCAATCGGAGTCGTCCAAAAGACACAGCAAGAATGATAAAAACTGAATATAGATAACCATGGTATTCAATCCATACAACTCAATAACCAACAAAGATAATGAAATAAATCATTCATCAAAACTGGAAATTAACTTGATAAAATAAATTCCATGAATCAATAATAAATACCAGTGAAATAAACCACTCAATCATATTTAAATTCAACGATGTTCAGAATTCACATCATAGGTAGGGGATTCAGAGATCCCCAAACAACTAAAAACTACTCACAACCCATCACAAAATCAAAAGAAAAGAGGAAAGAATAAACCCAGAAATTCATTAAGGTGTAGATCCCGTTAAACCGTTAGTTTCTTAATCTCCTTCTTCAAATCTTCAATGGAGAAAATATGGAAATTCTCTGAATGTAAAAACCCTCTTGAAACTAAAATTAGGTATTTCTAATGTAAAAACTCTTGAATTGCAAATCCAATCTCAAGATAAAAATCTGAAATCTTTATTAGGAATAATTGAAAAACTCTCCCAAAAGTCTATCTCTAAAACCCTAAATTGAAAATAGATTCAAAACTAGCCGCCCCTCTCAAAATCAGAAACTTCTCTTTTTAAATCTCGATGGGTCACGGTGGCACCGCGCGCGCCCTTGCCCTCTCCACGCGACCTGTTGGTCTTCGCCTGTCCCTTTTTTTCGCTGTTTTTAGTCTATTTTTTTCAGTCTGATGTTTCCGTTTGTTTCACCATTTTATGCTATTTTGGATTAACTAAAAATAAAAGCTTTTTTGTCCTTTGCTATTTTTGGCCAAGGCAAGATTAAATGAGGATTTTCCCCTCATTTTCACGGAAGAGAGATTTTGGGGCAAAAAAAAAAAAAATCCTTGGCTTTTCTCTCTAACCTTTTTTCCTTTTACTCTCCAGGAAACATTTTTCTTCTTCAAAAATTCTTAAGTTTTCTTCTCAAGTTTTAATCCTTGTTACTCTTAAAATATTTAATCTTGGGTTTGATTTCAGCAAGAAAAATCAATTTTCTTTGCTTTTTTCTTCATCTCACAAAAAATATTTTCTAGAGTTAGTTTATTCAAAAATACAAATTTTACATTTTTATTTTTCGCCTATCACCGTAAAAATCGACAAGAGGAATGGATTGAGACATCCTATTTCCGATCTAAAAATTCTGAGGGTAAACACTTGGACCGATCTTATTTATTTTTATCATTTGTATATTATTTGTTATTATTGGCGCTTTTGCCTTCTAGCCATCAAATATAATGTTGTTTGTCACATATATTTTTTGAGGATGGCCACTGTTAATATTTTCGGCTACTAATTTGTGTGGTTCTTTTCCTATTTTTATCTTGTTCTTTTTTGCCGACAGTGTCTTCCTCAAACCTCATCATTATCTTTTATTATTATTATTGTTATTATTATTATTATATTTGTTATTCTGTTGGCTGTCCATGCCATTATTCTTGGTATTATTATTATTATCATTATTATTGATATTACTTGTTATTATTATTATGATCATATTCATTCATATTATGTTCATTATTATGCTATTATCATTACTACCATTATTTTTATTATTATTACCATTACTATCATTATTATCATTTATTATTGTTGCCATGATTATTTGTTATAATTTTGCTGTTGTTATTATCTTGTCTCCATTTGATTAATTTCTAGAGATATTACTAATATTTTTTTTGATGTTAATTTTTGTATGAGATTTAATTTGAGTCGGGCTACGTGAGCGTCCCGCGACTCCCCGGATGGGTCGCGATGCGTAGACGGACACATCGGTTCGGTGAGATCTCTCTAATTCCCCATCCTTTTGTTGTGTTTATTTGTAAATAATTATTTTATTTGTGCACGCGTGAGACAAAAAGTCATAAAAATACTTTTACAACTAAATTGAGTTTTTTCACTAATAAAATTGGGACCAATGTCCCTTATTCTAGCCCAACCATAAAAACATCACAACTAAAACGAAGAGTCAATTTTCAATAAAATGGGATCACTCATCCCGATTTTCATTCAAACAATCAAAACGACTCTTCGAATCCCCTTTAAATTAACACGAAGGAACCAATGTTCCTAAGTTTCGAACAAGTGCGAAGGAACCAATGTTCCTAAAATAATGTCCCGATTTATGCATGTTTTTTTATTTCGATCTTGTGTGAGTGTTTAAAATTCAAGTCCATTTCTTTTTGGGCCCTTGTAATTAATTTTGGGGCAACTTTATTTATTTTTGGGGATTGTATTCTGTCCCATTTATAGCTTCAATTCCTTTCAATGGGGGTTGTATTCCGCCCCTATTTCTCTTGTAATTGCATGCTTGCGTGTTTACCGCTTTTATTTATCGCTTTCTCTATCTATTGCTTTATCGCTTTTTACTCTCTTTACGTGCTCTTAATGCGTTATTTAATTAAATGCATCGCTCGTGTGAGATGAGAGATATAATTTTAAGAAGTTAAAAACCCACTTATACTTAACCAAAGCATAAATAAGAGGGAAGTTCCGAACACCGGATCTCTGGTCTCGACCAACAAGAGGTGAGAGACCTTTTCCCAATTCTTTGGGATTGGGTGGCGACTCCATGATATCTCAAAAGGTGCCTCTAGGTGCCATTAGGCTAGGTGGTTCTCCCCAATGTTCTATTGGGAGGGACGCACCGATGATGCCTCGTGGTGCCCATGATCAAAAGACGCGAACCAGTCCCTGGAATCCTAAAGCGGATTCAAAGCGAGGGCCCTTGCTGGGTTCGGCGCGCGTCACAGGCGTCGGTCAGCAGCCCCTTATATAGATTTTAGTGACCGACGGGCTTCCCATCGGAACACCGAGTGACGGGCAACCCGTCTGTTGCTCAAAATTCTGAATTTAAATGCTAATTAACTCCCTAATTGATTTCTAATTAATGGCAATTAATTACCTCATTAAATGCTTTGCTCTTTTTTTTGTTTTGTTTTTTTTTAAATACTCCCTAAATATTTTCCGACTTTCGTGCTTGGATGTCCCTATCAAATAGCAAAGAAAATATGCACAAATTATTTTATGCGCATGCTATGCATGGAACATGCAGGAAAAAGATCTGCCCATTGGTCAACCAGGATGACCAACGGGCTTGCCGTCGGTTATATGACCGATGGGCACCCCATGTTGACCGATGGGCTAGCCGTCGGTTATATGATAGACAGGCGCCCCATCGGTCATATCCTCTTCATAAATTGCTCCTTTTTTTCCTTGGGTTTCATGCCTTTTTATATTTTTAAGCTTAAATCCAAGCTTTTTCTCAAGTTTTTTTCCTCTTTCTTGCTTATTTCCTTCACCGACTTAGATTTTTCAATCATAGCGTTTGAAAGATGTCCTCTGCTGCCATTACCAAGATGCCCCGAGCTCTGGATAGCCCACAAACTTGGGAAATCTCCACCCTAGCTCCGCTTTCTGGCCTGAAGTTTCTGAGGAGAGTTAAGATAGACTACCATCTCCTTTTGGCTGCAGTTCATTTCTAGGACCCGCGATTCCATGTTTTCAGGTTTACTTATCAGGAATTATGCCCCCTGCCCGAAGAATTTGCTGCTCTTACCGAGACTTGGTAGCCTCCCAACACCTTACCTTGCATTCCCCGCTGTGGTCTGATTCACACTCGAGATGCTGCATAGGCCTTAAGCATTGCCCCTCTGACGTCGTCCGTTTGATTCCTCAAGGCCCAACATTTACCTTAGATCCATTGATTGAGGCATTAGATGAGTTCCCTGATGTTCCTCCGTACCGCACGGGTGTCATCTTCTTGTTCTTTCTGATGAGGTACTTGATTGTGACCTCAGAGGAGCTGACAGGTGACTCTCGCCTGTTCGAGATTTTTGATGATTTTCATTGCGGGCTGACCCCTTTCCCACTGGTCCTTGCCGAGACTATCCTAAGTCTTGACTCTACCCGTGCCGGGTCTTCTACTTCCTTTTCTAGTAGCCCCTTATTACTCCAGGTAAGTCATTTTTTAGAAGGTAGTGCATCCCTTGTGGATTTTCACACTAGCTTTTCTTAACAGAAACTGCGTCTTTTTTGGATTTTCACACAACCCTGTGCCATACTTTTGCCTAAAGTGAACCCAATTCACTCCAGCAGCTTTTATTATTGTTTGTTTTTTACTTTTTCTTTTTCTTTTTCTTTTGATCCCCTTTTTAGATATAGCTGCAAGAGAAGTTGAAGCTGCTGTCAAAACCACCTCACAGGGTCATTAGTCAATATTCTCTGAGGCATTTTCTTCCTCATCAATAACTGTACTCATTTGTGACCCCTGACAAGGGTATTACCAGATTTAGCAAGGTAACAGACGAGGACATTAGCTTCATGAGCGCTTGGCTTCCCCTAACTGCTACGATAGTTGATGGCTCTTCAGGATGTGTTCCCCTATGTGGGCTACATGAGGCTACCTTTTACATCACGGCACGATGCTCTTGATAGTTCGGGATGATACAAGACGTCGTGAGAGTCCCTCTATCTTTCCGAGGTGGAGTTCTATCTGCAGCTTTTGCCTCACGGTATCATGATCTTTGGGCTAAACTACCAGTGAAGACTATCATTCCCTCTTTTGGAAGTCATTCTTCTATTTCTACTAGCGCATACAAGAGATGGGCGCTTGGCCCTACCGTTGATAATAGGACTCGATGACTTAGACATTTGGCCGGCGAGAGTAGTAGTAGGGTTTAGTTCAGATTTGTATGCATTTTGAGCAATATGTTTCCTTTTAGAATAGAACTTAGAAAACAATATGAATGAATGAATTTTGTTTTATTTCACTTCACAAAATTGTTTACATCTCAGCATGACTTCAATATATAGAATCGTTATCTAACATTAATTCAAAAATGCAAAACTACATTAATTCAAGGAGCCAAATCTTGACAGCATCAACTCCTGTTACCCATCAGCTCTATCGGGTTTTCTTGATTGGACATTTTCAATCAAGCCTCTAATTTTTGATCAGGAAGCCTTTTTTCGGTTTTCACCCTGACGAGGCACCCAATTTTAGCAAGGCCGCCTTTTTTCAGTTTTTGACCCGCGGGGCTTTTATTGTCTTCTTTTGATTTTTATTGTCTTTAGCCATGGAACCTCTTGAGTCTATCAATGTTGATCGGCTCCCTAAATTCATTGCCATCGCTATCTGACAGAATCGCCGCTCTTTTTGCAACAGCTTCTTGAGGATGAAAGGCTCTTCCCATGTCGGTCTGAATTTCCCTCTGATATCGGGCGCACCCGGTCTCATTTGCTTGAATACCAAGTCCCCTTCTTTCAATGGGTGTTTCTAGACCTTCTTTCCAAATGACCTGGTAAGCCTCTTCTGATAAACCTAATTATGATAATAGGCTCTCAATCTGCTCTCGTCCAGCATGTTCAGATGCTGTAGCAGCTATTGTGCCCACTTAGTTTTTGGAATCTGAGCTTTCATGACTACCCTCAATGATTTGAGCTCTATCTTAACTGGTAGCACCACTTCTGTCCCATACACCAAGGAACACAATGTGGCTCCCGTAGACATTCCGACGGTCGTTCTGTAACCCCAAAAAGCAAAAGGCAATTTTTTCGCCCAATCTTTATAATTCTGCACCATCTTGGCTAGGATCCTCTTTACATTCTTGTTGGCAGCTTCTACTGCTCAATTAGCCTGAGGACAGTATGGAGATCACTTGTGATGCTCAATACTGTATTTTTGTAGTAGCTTCTTCGTTTCTGCTATGAACTGGACCCCATTCTCAGACACAACATGGTGTGGGAGGCCGTATCTGCATATCAAGTTCTTTTCAACAAATTTGGCCATATCCCAAGCATCGACCTTTTTGAAAGATTCCGCCTCTACCCATTTTGTAAAGTAGTCGATGGCGAATATGATGAACCTATGCCCATTGGAGAACGTGGGATGTATTTCTCCAATAATGTCGATCCCCCAAGCTGCGAACGGCCAAGGCAATGTCAAACTGTGTAACATTGAAATCGGCAAGTGCCTTAAATCTGCATACTGTTGACATAACTGACATTGCTTTACATATTTTGAGCAGTCTGTATCAATGGTAAGCCAATAGAATCCTTGTCTCATGATTTTCTTGCCCAGCATCAAACTATTCATGTGGGCTCTGCACACACCAGCGTAAGTTTCCACCATTACCTTTTCGGCCTCTTTTTTATCTAGACATCTCAATTGAACACCATCGGCTTGCAGTTTATATAACACCCCGTTTATATAGATAAACTGAGCAAATAACTTGCGAATCAGCCTCTGGTCTTTCTCAGTAGCCTCTTCTGAAAACATCGCATTTTCTAGATAATTCCTAATATCATAATACCATAACTTTCCTTCTGCTACTTCTATTTCCATTATTGGCTTGGACTCAAAGCTTGGCCTTTCCGAACTGGAGATCAAAATCGGCTTCATGCTCACCCCTTCTGGATTATCCCATATTGACACCAAAGTTGCAACCGTGTAAGCTAACTGATTCTCATCCCTTAGCACAAAGTGAAATGTACACACTTTGAATTGACTGCTCAAATCCTTCAAGTACCTGATGTATGGCATCAACCGTTCTTCTTTGACGGCCCACTCGCCCCTAATCTGATTGATCACTAGAGATGAGTCTCCAAATACTTCCACGTTCTTTGCCCCCGAAGCTATCAGTGCTTCTAACCCGAAGGTGCATGCTTCATATTCGGCTTCATTGTTAGTGGCCTTGTATCTTAATTTCTTAGCCAATGGGATTTTCTCATATCTGGGGTTGTTAGAATAATTCCTACTCCCACCCCTTTGCTGTTCACAGCTCCATTAAAGTTCAATTGCCAACCCTGTATCGTGATAGCTGTCACGTCCTCATCTGGGAAGTTGAATTCATACGAGTCTCCTTGGATCGAGTTCTCAGCTAGAAACTCTGCCACTGTACGCCCCTTGATGGTCTTTCGAGTGATGTACTCAACGTCAAACTCCCGTAGTAGTAACAGCCATCTCTCCATTTTTCCAAGTAAAGATGGAGCTTCCTGTAAGTACCTGAGAGGATTCTATTTTGCTACGGCTTGTACCCTGTAAGAGTGGAAATAGTGTCTCAACTTCTTAGATGCCCAAATTACCACAAGGCATATCTTTTCTACTTTGGCATACTTGACCTCATAGGCAAGGAACTTCTTACTGAGATAATAAACCGCAAATTCCACTCTAAACTCATCTTCTTGAGCCATCATGGCACCTACAGAACTATCTTCAATTGCTAAATACAAAATAAGCGGCTTGACTGGCTGGGGTGGTCTCAGAACCAGTGGACTCAGCAAATATTCCCTAATGGTGTCAAAAGCTTTCTAAGAGTCCTTGTTCTATACTATTGGTTGGTCTTTTTTGAGCAGTTTCAAGATCGGCTCACAAATTGAAGTACGCTTGGCAATAAACCTGTTGATATACTGCAATTTGCCAAAAAAGCTTCTGACGTTTTTCTCATTTTGAGGCACTGGCATCTCTCTGATTGCCTTAACCTTGTTCGGGTCGATCTCAATTCCCCTTTGGCTAACCACATGTCCTAAAAGCATCCCTGAAGTGACACAAAAGATACATTTCTTGGAGTTTAATCGCAAGTTTTACTTTTCGATCCTCTGAAAGAATTTTTCTAGGGCTTCAAAGTGACCTTTTCTGGTGGTCGACTAGATCATCATGTCATCCACATATACTTCTACTTCCTTGTGGATCAAGTCATCTAAAATCCTTGTTGCCATTATTTGATAAGTAGCGCCTGCGTTCTTCAAACCGAAAGGCATTACCCTATAAGCGAATGTCCCCCATTATGTGATGAACGCTATTTTAATCCGGTCGACTATCTTATTGAGTATCTAATTGTAGCCTATGTAACCGTCCACTAAACTGTACATCATACAAGCAGCTGCACTGTCCACTCGTACGTCTATATGGGGCAATGGAAAGTCATCCTTTGGACAAGCCTTATTCAGGTCTCGATAGTCTACATATACCCTTACTTTGCCATTCTTCTTGGCTACTGGGACCACATTGGCCAACCAGGTTGGGTACTGTACCTCAATTAGGAACTTGACTTCGATCTGCTTGTGAATTTCCTCCTTCAATTTATCTGCCCATTCTGGCCTGAGCCTCGTCAGCTTCTTCTTGACAGGCTTATAGTCTGGGTACGTCAGGATAGCGTGTTTTACAATTTCTCGGTCCACTTCTGGCATATCTTCGTAGGTCCAGGCAAAGACTTTTCATGTTTTCTTAATATTCTCTCAAACTTTTCTCGCTCTTCAGGAGTTATGTTAGATGCTATCAAGATTTCTTTCGGGTTTTCCGAGGTTCCAAGATTAAATGGAGTAGCATCAGGTTAATCAATATCAAATATAGATGGATTATGATCATGATCATGCATAATGAAATCATCAGAAACATCGCACAAGTAAGCAAAATCGTTTCCTTTATTGATAAAACTAAAATTCTCATTAACATTATTAAAAAGTTCTGGAGTAAAAAGAAAATCTAAATTATTTTCCTCCTCCTGTTCCGTCCGCTCAACTGTTGAAGTTGAGGGCTCTGCATCAATCTGGCTTTTTGGAGGCTCTGCAGCGACCCCCTGTACGGCTTATTCTATCTTTGCCTCCCCCCTCAACTGGGTAGCCACCAACTTCTCCGTGATAACTTCCTCGGGTGTCTCGCTGTCCTAAACCGTCTCCCTGGTCATGATTTCTTCATCCCAAAAGCCCTCTGTTGGCTTGATCAATCCAATTTCCCAGTCGAAGACTTCATTAAAGACCTTAAACCCCGGTACAATCCTTTCGTCAACCCACTGAGGCTCAGCTTCTCCCATGTAGGCACACACTACTGTGGCTGGTACAAAACTCTCTCTGATGTGGGGGATTTCCTTCATTGGCCCTTTCCCCCTATTCACTGCATCTTTGTATCCAAGGCCCTTCCTATCCTTCTGGCCTCTAGTGGTGATGGCGGTTGGCAACCCATGCAAATTCTTACCTAGTCCTGCGCCAGGGAGGAATGACATCCTCTTCATTATGTTCAGCACTTGGGTGCTTCCATCCATCTGCTTTTCCCCGTCTATCACAACAATGTAGAACCCATTGAAAGGCTACCTTGCAATCTCCAATATTGAAACCTGGTTCTCCCTGGCAGCCCTTATGGTCACAACCTGCCCCTCGTGAGGAGTCTTGACCATCTGGTGTAGTGTAGAGGGGACGCCTCCCAGATTATAGAACCATGGCCACCCCAAAAGGCCCAAAAAGTTGGCGGGGATAGGCAGGACTATGAACTCCACTTCCGTCTCCACTGGTCCCGCCTTTACCACCGTTTTGAACATCCCAGAGGCATGCCTCCGTGAGTTATCGTAAGTCGTGATCGTTAAATCAGACTTAGCCAGTATATGTTTAGTCACCCCAAAAGCTGCCATTGCTACCTGAGGGCACACATTGATTGATGAACCATCGTCCACCATAACACAAGCTATGTGCTTCTAATTGACCTGTGCCCGAATGTACAAGGGGTGGTAATGGTTGCGGCCCTCTGCCGGCAAGTCAGCACTTCTGAATATCACATTTTCACCAGCTCCTCCTTTTACCACATCCAGCAATTCTGTGGGTGAGATGGTCGTCGCCACGGTTGTCTCACATAATGCCTCCACCAACTTCTGCCTGTGGGATGGGGACTGCCTCAAAAGATCCCATATCAAAATCTGAGCCGGCGTCTTTTTCAGCTACTTCAATATCGGGTCATCTTCTGGCTCCCTTTCATTTTGGCCTACTGGGGGATCTCGTGGCCTTTCTACTTCTGGAGCTACCTTCCACTCTAGGTCACCGCTCCTACTTCTTCTTCTTCTCCTTCATTTCGCCTCCTTCCTCCTCCAAACCCCACGGGTCGAGAACTACTTCATTCTATATATCATTGCCTTCATTTCCACTTTCATCAGTGGACCAGCAATTGATCACTGCAGTAGGAAGCCCTTCTTCACTTACTTCATGGAGGCTCGTGACAACAGTGTTGGCATCGATGCCATATAACTCTCTCAATACCAACCATTCGGGCATACTAGACCCGATCATGAATACTGGTGGGGGCACATTGTTATACCCAGTCTTCTTCTAATTCCCTCTCTTCCCTGGGTCTGTGATTTGCTTTAAATCAATCAAGTCCTGAATCACATGCCTCAGTGCCTTGCACTCATCAGTCATATGCCCAGTGTGCTGATGATATGCACATTATTCATTGTCCTTATGTCCCGGCAAACCTTGAGTCCTGGCTGGTCGCAATGGTAAAGGCTGCAACTTACCCTCCTTCATCAGCCTCTGAAGTACCCATGACAAATATTTTCCTAGATTGGAGAAATGCCTCGGGGCAATGTTGGTGGCTGAAAGTTCAGCTGTCTTCCTCATGCCACTACCGGAGCCTACTGACATACCTACCCCCTGACTACTGCTGCCTTTCTTGGCATAACTCTCACAGCTTGTTCTCCTAGAGAGGTACTCTCCTTCTGCTTCGATAGCAATGTCTTTCAGAGAGTCCCAGTCTCTCATTCCCTTCATTTTTAGTCCATCTCTCAGATACGGGCTCGCATTTTTGATGAAGAGCCGTATCTGATCTTGAGTTTCTGGCTTTCTCTTCATCTCCATCACTCAGTTCCTCCATCGAGTCAGATACTCATGGAAAGACACGCCTGCCTTCTGCTACAACAATTCCAAGTCCTTTAGAGTCACCTCCATTCTCATACTGCAGTCGTACTGCCTCAAAAACTCTTTCGTCAATAAATTCTAGTCCTCCTTTGTTTTGCGATCAAGCCCGTGATACCAATCCACCGCTGGGCCGGTTAAGTTTAGTCAAAAGTACTCAATCTTCTTCCTCTTTGTAAAAGTAGTACCCTTCATCACCAGCGAGTACTGCTTTATGCGCGGTGGGATCGGAAGTGCCATCGAATTTGGGGACATCCGGCATCTTAAAATTCATTGGGATCATATCTTCCCCCTCCAATTCCTTATCCTCGGGGGTCATCCATTGCCCCCTTGTCAGCATCCTTGCCATCACTTCAAATTTCTCTTCCATCTTCTTCCAGATGGCTTCTTCATTCTGAGGTGCCTTCTATCTCCCTGACATCGTTTCTTCGTACTCATCCTCTTCCCAGTCATCATCTATCCTCTGGGCTGGCCTTCTCTTCTGTGCCCCTACTGCGGTAGCTCTTAAGTCTACTGGCGGTGGGTGCATCTCTTCTTGCGGGTCTAATATATGAGGTTTTACTTTCATTCAAACCCATGTCTAATATATGAATTTTGAGATACCCATTTGAGACCATCAGTTATTGGGGAAATACATTTTATGTACTCCTTTGAGATTACTGGTTACTGGAGAAATACATTTATTTGTACCTCTTTGAGACCATCAGTTACTGGAGAAATACATACAAGTACCCCTTTGAAATTGATTGGTTACTAGGGAATTATCTGAAACACTTAAATCTGTTTCACTCAAGTTGCTTATCAAATGTTTCAATATTTAAAAATTAAAAAAAAAATTATAAGTATTCCTTGTTTAATTTGAGTAAGGAGTTAATCTTCAATCTTATTTTCTTTAACTAACATTATTTTCTTTAAATTTTGGATATTTGTGAATTTTTGTTCATTTGGTTACATGATCAAATTAGTAGGAATTGATAATGCTAGTGAGGTTTGCATCCTAGTGTTAGAACATTGAGACTCTTATTCATTTTGGTTATGATTTTTGTGAGTTTAGATGGTCTATTATATTTGATTTTGTTGAGGAATTTTCTTTCTTTTTGCTTGAGGACAAGCAAAATCTCAAGTGTGGGGGAGTTGTTAGTATGTGATTTTATAATATTTTTATAGTATGTTTGGGATGTTTTTGTTTAAGTTTAATGTTATTTTATTGATTTAATATAGGTTTTTCTTATGTTTTTGCATTTATTTTGAATTACTATATTCATGTGTTAATTATGTATTTTTGTGTTAGATTTGGGTGACTTAAATCAATTTTTAAGATGATTTGTGCTTAATGGGACAGTAGCTGACCAAAACTGGGACCAAACTTACAACCAAAGCAAGGTCCAGCTTTGGTCAAGAGCAATTCTTGAGGAAGAAATTGATGGAAGGGGCAGAATCTTACCAAAGATGGGACAAAAGTTGGAACCAAAGCTAGCATCAGCTTTGGTAGAGAGAAAGTAACTGACAAAAGCTGAGATCAAAGCAAAACCTAGCTTTGGTCGTAGCTTTGGTCAATAATCTGATATGTTTTTAATTCCTTATTTTGACAGATTTCTAATTTAAGGAGGACTCTTAAGAAAGGATTAAAAGGAGGGACAACTGCACATTCAAGGGGACATCTTTAACCTATTTTGAGAGAGAAAACACAAGAAAAACACAGTGAGAAACGTAACAACTGAAGATTACGGTAACAAGAAAAGAAGACCTGACAAATTGGAGAAACAACCTGCTGGTAGCCAACCCAGATTCTGTTCTTCCTCTTCCTCTATTCTGAAACCTGCTGGTGGCCAGTCCTTTGAGTTCATCGTGTTCTTCTTCTTTTCTCTTTATTTTGTTTTGTTTTCTCTTATTATGATGATGTGTAAGATGGATTTTATTTTTTCTTTGAATTTTTACATTATCATGAACTGAATTCAATAGTTAGGGCTATGGTGGATCTTAGCTTTGAAACTATATAATTTATTTTGGGTTTTATGCATATGATTTATTTTCTTATTTGAGATTATGTTTTTATTGAGATTAATGCTTGTTGAAATTGATCAAAACAACATGAGTTTAATCAATTAATTTACTTGACCAATTGGATTAATTGGTGGATCAAATAAAACATAACTTGGATTGAAAATATGAATGATCAAACTTATTTTTGTCCTTGTGGTTTTTGATTTTTATCAAGGTTTTTCCATTGGACTTAATGCTTTCTAATTTTAGTTCTTTTACTTGATCGATTGGAAGAATTAAATTTAGATTAGGGTTAAAATACCATGATCATTGAATTTTGATTAATTTAGGAAAAATCACCATCTCATGTGAATTATCATTCTTTTGCATAAAAACCTAGAAAATTACATAGTTGAGAAGTTAAGTGAAACCCAAGTCCTAACATTCATCATATTTCTTAATTCTCTTTTTAAAATTAGTGTTAGATTATTTTGTCATTTGTTAGCATAGTTTAACTTAGTTTCATATTCAAATATTGTCCGTCTAAATAACATAAGAATTCTAAAGTTTTAGTAATTGTTGGGTTGTTCCTTGAGGACGATATCTGGACTTACTATCCCTTTACTACTTGCACAGACATAGTACACTTGCTCTTAGATTTAGTTTATTTTGCCCGTGTCAATAAGCTTACCTTTTCAACCTCACACGCTAAAAATCTGTATCGAGGATTAGCTTTTGACCATGAAATTGTCATAATCGCCAACTTCTTGCATTTACAGACATTCCCAACATCATGATTCATCTTCAATTTACAGCACCCAGTTTCTACAAGATGAGAAATTACTAGAAATTACAACAACAAATCAAAGCAAACCTAAGAGAAATTACTATAAATACGTTAGAGAGATAGAGAACAACATAGAAGAATTGGTTTAGGGAGATTAGGTTTTACACAAAGAGAGAGAGAGAGAGAGAGGGGACATTTGGGATTGAAGAAGGAGATTAGGGATTCATAGTTGTTTTTCTTACCGTTGCCAACTGTGAACAAGGTCTTCTCTCTCTGCTGATTTCGTGTACATCATGCATTTGGCCATGGCAGTATTTGTGTTTATTAGTTGCATAATTAACAAGTTAAGGTGCTTATATGGTCATTCTTGAAGTTCAGGTGCCCAAATAATTTTTGTTGACAAGTATAGGGGACTATATATGGGTTTATATATATATATATATACATATAATCACATTATGTAACAATTGATTAAATTTAATTTAAATATTTCATATAATATAATGTTCACAAATTAAAAGTAAATTATACATGCAATTATATTATTGGGTTTGGCTACCAGGTGTTATTAATTGGTAACCTTATAAGTTGGATGCCATTTTCTATCGTGAATTGTGAAATTCTTCTTAATTAATTATGAATCGGCAAAAATGAATAGTTGGCAGCAACGAAGACTCTTAATTGAAACCAATCACCATGTATGCAATATAGATATATAAAATTCAAACAGAAAAAATTAAAATATGGTGAAAGTATGCAGTTGACTTTCCCCATTAGATATTTGACAACAGCATTACCTTTGTTAATGGATGCCCATTATTATTTGATGCCAAAAACAATACATAGCTCATATATGTACAACTCAGTTTTACTTTTCTCTCTCTCTCCTTTTTTATTTTTTTTTTTATATTTATTATTCTTATTTCTTTTCCTAACATTGCTTCCATCCTGAACTTCCTTATATAAGCTTGTCTCAATGATTTTTCAAATTCATCGATATACATACTTATCAACCTTATTCCCTAATATTAATTAGTTATTTGTTGTGCTTGTTTATAAACATGATGAGTTCAGTGCAACTAATCCCTGTACTAATGATGATTATTGTGAACTTATTGGTGGCTAAATCCACATTGGCCGGTAATTTCTACAAAGATTTCTTCATAAATTGGGGTGGTGATGGCAAAGCTAAGATACTAAACAATGGGGAGCTTCTCACTCTTTCACTTGATAAAGACTCTGGTTCTGGATTTCAATCTAAGAATGAGTATTTGTTTGCCAAGCTTGATATACAACTCAAGCTTGTACCTCGCAATTCTGCTGGTACTGTTACAGCTTACTATGTAAGTTCACTTTCTAATATTTGTTATTGTTTTTGGCATAATCAACAAAGAGTTGATCTTATGAATTAATTTGGAATTTTGCAGTTATCCTCAAGAGGATCAACATGGGATGAGATAGATTTTGAGTTTTTAGGGAATTTGAGCGGCGATCCTTACATTCTTCATACTAATGTGTTCACTCAAGGAAAAGGTAACAGAGAGCAACAATTCTACCTTTGGTTCGACCCTACGGCTGATTTCCACACTTATTCCATTCTTTGGAATTATCGGCATATATTGTACGTCAGACCAACTTATTAGTTTTCATTATGGTTCAAATTGTATATATCATATATATATATATATATTGTATATATCGAATAATAGTAATGGTAATTGTATTATACTCTTTAAAATATATATGTATTTGAGCTTATATTTTATATGGGAGACTTTTTATCTCTTTTTCATTTCAAAATTTCAAAATAAAATAATATTATATGGGACACTGTTTAATTCTTTCATTCCTAATTTCCCTTTTCATCAATCTAAAATTCCCATCTAATATAAAAATTTAGACGTTTAAACAAAAAATGATTTATTCATATTGACAATTCATTTAAGATGTTTATTATCATCATTATCATTATCATTATTATTATTATTATTATTATTATTATTATTATTATAAAAAATTTCAGATTCTACGTGGATGGGATTCCAATTAGGGAATTCAAGAACTTCGAGTCAATTGGTGTTCCATTTCCTAAAAACCAACCAATGAGGATTTACTCAAGTCTATGGAATGCAGATGATTGGGCAACAAGAGGAGGACTTGTTAAGATAGACTGGAATGAAGCACCTTTTATAGCTTCCTATAGGAACTTCAATCCCACAAATTCTTGTATTTGGAGAAATGGAACTTCTTCTTGTAATTCAGATTCTCCTTCATTTATCAATGATTGGCTGTGGGAAGAGCTTGATTTTGCAAGACAAGGTCAGATGAAATGGGTGCAAAATAATTTCATGATCTACAATTATTGCCTAGATACTAGAAGATTCCCTCAAGGTCTACCTCTTGAATGCTACCTTGCTTAATTAATATTTGCAAGCCAAAAATTTTATTCATATCAATGTCATTCATTTTTGCTACCTATTATTTGGTCACTTTCGTGATTCCTCCATAGTTTTATTCAATCCTCATGTTTACCCAATGAGGGAAAGATGTACGGTTTGTGTGGTTTCAATGCCAGATTTATGGTGTTTGTGAGTCTTTATTAGAGGTGGCAAATGGGTGGGTTGTGCGGGTTTGGGTTGGGTCATAAATGGGTGCGTCATAAATGGGTCAAAAATATATGGATCATAAATGGGTCAATACCCAAATGCGTTGAGTGGGTTTGGGTCGACCTATTTGATTTTTTTTAATGAAAAATAATTATCGATATAATAACGGAATACTAAAAAAATTATTATAAAAATGTTGGTCCAAATGGGTCGGTGGAGATTCAAACGGATCGGGATATCGGTTGACTTATAACTGTCCAATTTACTATTCATTTGGTAAAAATTTTGGCATTATAACGGTTATATATATAACATACCCTTCTTACAATTCAAACAATCCACAGTCACAAAAAAAGGGCACAACAACATAATAATTCATAAATCAAGTAGCACTTTTTCCATTTTTAAGCCAATTATGTAATTCTAAATTATTTCACTCACTTTCTAAACTCAATTTCTCTCAAAATTAATTTTATAATTCTTAAAATATAAAATTAGTCTCCCTGCAAAATTTCAGCTCAAACAGAGTCCGTTTCTCGATCTGGTACATTTAAATCAGTCCATTTCGACAATTTTCAGTGTTACCAAAAAATTAATTTTTCGCTGTCAAAAATTTATAAATATTAATCTAAGTCTATATATACTATTAAAATAATTTTTAGTGGTCATTTGCTATTTTTAGAGTTCTAGTCAAACCTTAATTAAACTGGGTAACCTTTAAAACGAACCGAACTTTTTTTTTTATTTTTGACTTTTGTACATCTATTTGAACTCATTTTTCTCCAAATTTTACGCTCGGACTCCTTGTGACTAGTATTTTCTGATGGTCAAATAAAATATTTTTTATGTTCGGGTGTAATTTTTGTCCCCAATGCACTATTTACCGTCGAAAAATACTATTCACGACTAACCCGATAACTCAGCCATTATAAATCTAACCAACAAACTACGCATACACATTAAATAATAATAATACAACGGGACAGGCTAAGCAAAATATCTTGTTTATTAAAGCAAAAATTTTAATATTCAATAAATAATGAAAAAAAAAAGAAGAAATGAACAAACACCCATTGGGTCTAGGAAGAATGACCCAAATGGGTTGTATTTTATGTGGGTAGATTTTGGGTGGGTTTAAATGAATCAGTTTTTTAGTTGGGTTGGGTTTGGGTCAATTTTTCTTGGGTGAGTTTAAGTGAATTGTTGGGTTTGGGTTAATTTTGACACCTATAGTCTTTATTATTAATTTTTATTAATGTAACAATTTTGAATTGTAGATATATTGTGAAATGTATTAGGCATTATTTTCGATGAATTCATTTCTATATCCAATTTTTGCTTTTGTAAATTTATATTAAATTCAGTAACTTCAAGTATGTATAAGTGATTTAACTATTTGCTGTTTTTAGGAATTTGAAATAAAATACTATCAGGGTAACTATAAAAAAAACAAAAGAAACATCATAATATTTGGGAGTTAATTATGTCTGTGGTCATCGAATTTTGGTGCTTATAATCAAATGGTCATAATAAAATAATTTGTAACATGAAAATCATCAATTTTTTATTTTTTTCAATTAAGGTAAAAAAAACCGAAAAATTAATTTTTTGTCACCGAAAGGTTACATAAATATGCCAATATGGCCTGCTTATATGAAAAAATTGACACATTAATAAATACACGTCAGTAAGACTTTTTTTTTGTCTTTTTGTACAGGTTGACATAACACGTGTACTTGCTGACGTGTTAATTCCTTCATATAGGCGGGCCATATTGCATGCTGACTGGACGCATTTTAGAAGATTACTAATGATGTGGCATATTTGCGTGGCCTTCCGGTGACGAAAAATTAATTTTTCTGTCATTTTTACCTTAATTGAAAAAAAAATAAAAGTTTGATCATTTTTGTTTTACAAATTATTTTATTATGACCATTTGTTTATACAAACCAAAATTCGATGACCATAGACGTAATTAACCCTAATATTTGGAGTAATTCATTAAAACGTTATAATTAGATTCCTAATATATATGTGGCATTTAAATTAAATCATTCCGTCCAAAATTCCATTAATTAACATACATATCAATTTTTTATTCAAAAAATTTTTTATAGAATTTTTTATTTCATCTAATTAAAATTTAATAATAATTATTTATAATAATTAAGTAAAGTACCTTTCTTTATTTTTTTTAATTTCTATACAAATTTCTATACAAATATATAGGTGATATTCCTAAAAATTTCCAAGAAATAAATAGTGAACTTTTATTTATATTATTCTAGATAGGGATGTACACGGGTCAAGATTTTCCTGTACCGAACCGAAATATTGACAAAAAAAGATATAGAACCGAATTGTACAGTTGAATTTATTTGACTAGAGCCTATAAGGACCCAAAATATACCACATACGGATTGGCATGTGTCTAGGGCATGACGATGGACGAAAAGGGGTAACTGGAAGGTCAAAGTGGTAAAGTGAAGAAAATAATATAATCGTAATTAAGTGGAAATACCAAGGGTAATTCGGTAATTTAAACATATGGGCCAAATTGCATAAAATTGTAAATTATGCATTTCAATTCATGAATTAGAATTAGTTATATGGCAAATGTATGAAATGAGAGAAGGTATGGACTAATGTGCAAACTTAAAGAGATAGCCAATCATACCTTGATATATGAATAGACTCTAGAAAAATGAAGAGATGTGTAGACATTTAAAGAGGAATTCCTTGGCCTATAAATAGGCCATTTGGGACGGAAAGAAGGGCTAGAAATTCAGCCAATTCCATTACCAAAAGCACATTAAAAATTTGCTTTAGAATAGGTTCCAAGGAATTCAAAACAATGCTCAATAAATCACAAAGGCAAGAGAGCTAACAAGGTAAGAATTATTATGTTCATAATTATCTTTTTCTACTTAGTAAAGCTAGAGATTAAGAAGTGATATTGATATATTTGACATGGGATTTTGGTGTTATTGATTGAGGGTTTTTAACAAAAGGAGGATAGAAGATGAGAGGGAGCAAGTTTGAAGTAAGGAATAAAAGTTTTGGGCTCAAAATAAGGTTTGGGAACTTTACTTTAATTACATGTATTCGATGATGAATTTGGTTTTTTCAATGATATTTGATGTTAATGATATTGTTTTAGATGTTTGAATTTGGCTTGTGGATGAATAAGTGGTTGATAGTATAAATTTGGGCATATGGAAGTTTTAGGGAAAACTCTGTCCCAATCCTGTCAGACCTTTGGTGATAGTTTTGACCATAAATTGAGTTATAGAACTCCAAATTGGATAATTCCAGTTTAGTGAAACTTCAGATCCATACTTAAATATGTCTAGAAGAGGTCAAGAGCTAATTTTGCCTCTAAGCTTCTCAAAGTTGAGCTCAAAGTTAGTGTACCTGTTCTGCCTAGGTAATGGGAGCAGGTTTTGTTCCCAAGGCTATTTCTGGAGTTATAGTGATCCAAATGGTGTGAATCAAAATTTTACTAAACCTAGACATCCAGGATAACAATTTTCATCAATTTGTTTCTCCATCGTTTCCAGTAATTTTTCAAAACTGGGACACAATTCTATCCCTGAAAGTTGTTCTGGAATAGTCTATATTGTCAAGGCCATAACTCCTAGGATATAGCTCCAAATGATCTGAAATTTTACCAATAGAAATTAATGTCTTGCAGAACATTTTTGAAGAAGAACATTTTGGCTAAAATTTCCATTTGCTAGCTCATTTTGGATGCAAACATTGGGGGTTAGAGTCTGCCTTGATCCAAACTCGGTATCGAGTCAGCACAGCTGTGCCGACTCTACACATTTGGCTTATGTTCCTATGCCAACTCAGCATGCACCCTCTATCACGAATCGTGACATGAGGCATGACTCGTGAGAGCTCCTACTTTCCTCTTTTTTTTTTTTCTTTTGTCCCTTTTGTGTACATTTCTTCATTTCTTATGAAATGAAATGGTAAGTGGGCATCTTTGGACCCTACAAATGAAATAGAAATAATTAATAATTGTATTTAATATTTATAGGATAATTGTAATTATATTATATGTGGATATAAGCACATAAATGGATAATATGAAAATAATTGTTATGTAAATAAATGATGTTATTTATGTAACATACATGATGAAATAATTGAATTGATTTGTCCATGACATGGAATTGAAATAAATGGTACCCATTCGAATTTAATTAAGAATATAAAGTGAATATATGAATAGTACATTAGTAGCTTGCTTATGTCTCGGTTGTGGATATATAGGCATGTCTATATGGACCATAAATGCTGCAGCTTGCTGTTCTATTTTGTTTGCCCCGTTTGGGTCATTATTCTGGCCCAGGTTTGGTCTTTTGTTGACCCCGTTTGTGTCACCTTCTGTCACATAAATATAAATAATTAATTTAAATGAATTTGTACCTATGGGTACCTACTATTCTATATTCCCGTAATCCACTTCCTTAAGCATTGCAGACTCTTTAAATAATTGTTATATGTATTAAATAAACTATAAGGATCATAAGTTCCTAAGAATTTGTAATGTGTTTATTGAGTATTATGTATTATAATGTTTAATTTACTTATGCAATATTTATATGTGTTTATTTACCATGTGAACGTGTGTATACATCGACGATCGCCGTGAGTGGTCGTCCATATTATGCTAATTTCCCCACTAAGCTTTATGCTTAGCACAAGTGTTTTATACGTGTAGGCACTGAAGTAAGAAATAATGCCAAGATTATCTCACAATCTTTAAGGCCAACACATTAGTTAGATCTTCCTTATGTGGGTTTCGTGTTTTGGTACTACTTTGTAAATATAATCCTTTTGGTAATATAAATATATATATATATATATATATATATATATATATAAATTAAATGGCGTATGCCCACATGTATGTAACTAATAATAGCTTTGCATGGTGAACTAATATGAATTATAGCAAGAGCAACTTGAAATGGTACTTCTATATAGAGAGAAAATTTTATAATTCGGATTTTGATAGTTGTTTTAAGATAAATGTGCTTAGTTCGGTAGCATCCTTCACTTGTCATTGTAAACCAATCATATTATAATATAGTTTACTACGTATGGGTAAGGGATGCTACAAAACTGAACCGAATTGTATCATTGATTTTTTGACTAGAACCGAACTGAATTGTGCTAGAACCGGACCGAGTGCCGTATTGAACTGTACTGAACTATTTTGGAACTGAATTGGACTAAAAGAACCGATATTTATTAACTATTATATATAATACTAGTAATTTATATATAAATATTATTTATAATATCTATTATATATTTATTATATAAATTTAACTTCATAATTATTTGTATTAAATATTTTAATGCACGAAATTAACATAATAAATAGTTAATAAATAAAAATGGATGTTTTAATTATTAATAAGAAAAATTTAATTATTATATATTTATATGAATATGCAATTAATTTTATTTACTTTTAGTGTCACTCAACTAATATTTATATTAATTTATTTACTTTTAGTGTCACTCAACTAATATTTATATGAGAATGCAAATTAAAAATGTATTTATTTATAATTATTATTTTTAATGAAATTTTACTAATTAATATAAATGTATGAGTATATAAAATTAGTCACTTTATCAATAATTCCATTTATTTTTAGCATCACTCAACTAGTACTCATCTATTTTTAGCATAATATCTATATGAGTAATTGATAATGTATTTTAATAATGTAATTACATACAATTATTGTATCAATGAAATTTTATCAATTAATGTAACTATATGTGTATATAATCAACTTACTAATTAGTTTCATTTACTTTTAGTGTCACTCAATTTGTACTTATTTATCTTAACACAATACCTATATGAATATATAATCACATAACCAATTATCTATTTTGGCATAATACCTATATGAGTATATAATCACCTGACTAATTAACTTTATTTACTCATAGTATCACTCAACTAGTATTCATATATATTTGACACAATATCTATATGAGTAATTGAGCATGTAAATTAATAATATAATTATATATTATTATTATTATTATTATTATTATTATTATTATTATTATTATTATTAATGAAATTTATCAATTCAATTCATGTAATTATATGAATATATAATCATCTTACCAATTAATTTTATTCACTTTTAGTATCACTTAACTAGTAATTGTCTATTTTGCACAATACCTCTATGAGCAATTGAGTTGTAAATTAATAATTTAATTATATATAATTAAATTTTACTAATTAATGTAGTTATATCGGTATATAATCACCATACCAATTAACTTTACTTACTCTTAGTATTACTCAACTAGTATTGATATATTTTTCCTAGATGAATAATTGAGAATGTATATTAATAGTATAATTATATATAATTATTATATATAATGAAAATTACCAATTCAATTCATGTAATTATATGAATATATAATCACCTTAAAAGTTAATTTCATTTATTTTTAATAACATTCAACTAGTATTTATTTATTTTGGCACAATGCGTATATGAGTAATTGAGTTGTAAATTAATAATTTAATTATATATAATTAAATTTTTCTAATTAATGTAATTATATGAGTATATAATCGTCTTACCAATTAATTTCATTTACTTTTAGTATCTGATAACTGGACACTTCATTAATAGTCCGGTTAGCCGAACTTATCTAAATATTCCTCTCAGTAACAGCTCGGTCTCTCTTAACAGTTCTGAATCAACATGTTTCCAATAATTGTAAGGATTGTCAAAATCCTTTGAAGGTTCCAATTTCGCCATGACACTGATTCTTTGAGATTTACCTTATCTAATTAAGAATTAATCATAAATCAGTAATCTGAGTCTTATCCCAATTAGGACGTGAAGTTTTATCCTATTTAGGACTTGAATCCTATTTAGCATTTGACTCCTATTCTAACACTGATGTCTAACTATATAAAAGGGGGAATCCAGGTATGTTTTCGCTCTCTTAATGTTTTTTCCAATTTTATCACGCTTATTTCCATTCTTGTCAATTTATTAGCTTGACCGTCAGAGTCTCCCTTGTCGAAAACGCACCGGAGTTCTTTGTTTTTTGGTGACCAGTTCAAGATGACTGCCCGAAATTTTTGAACAGTCGTTATTTAGTGCGGTGAGCGTGGAACACCTGAGATTTTCTGTCAACGATAGAAATCTTCCCCGATTTAGCAACTACCTCCGCCCCACCAGAAAATCAACTAGAAAACATTCCGCCATTACCGATACAATAACTTTTTCCTTAAATACCAACCCAAACACAATCAGCCCGCTAAACTGTCCCCTTGTCGGCTATTCCTAGTTTAACTCCTCAAATTGCGTAGGCTCTTTCAGCTACCTTATCTGACATGGTCGCCCAAGCACAGCTTCCTGCCCCTACCTCTGTCCTTTCGGCCACTACTCCTGCCCCTCCACTCCTACCCATCACCCTGGCCCCTAGCTCAACTATAACCTTGATGGCGGATCAGTTTGATAGGCTTTTTGAAGAGTGAATACTGAAGTTCCAGAACCATAACACCTTGCAATATCAAAGTAGCTTCAGATCACCCTTGTCAAGGGAAATTTTGGCCACTCTTTTGCCTAAGATCCGGCTGTAAAATTTGCTAGAGTATAATGGCAACACTGACCCCCGAGCTCATCTGGATCAGTTTCACCATACCATGCTAGTGTACACCATTAAGGATGGCACACTATATAAGATTTTCCCTCAACCTCCCATGGAGTCTGCCCAGATATAGTTTCGTAATTTGCCTGAACACTCATTATACACCTTTGACCAGTTCAGGGATATGTTCATAGCAAAATTCGTAGCAGCCATTCGACCAACAAAAGTTTCAGCCGACCTCAACCAGGTCCAGCAGGAGAAAGGCGAGCCCTTGCGAGCTTATGTGTAATGGTTCAATGTTATTGCAATAGATGTCCAGAATTAAACTCTTAAAGTGGCCATGTAACGCCCATTCCTGACTGCACGCATAGCTTCGCTATGGCAATCGTAGATGGTTGCCATAAGACACATCACATAGCACAAGCACATATAATTGAGTTAAACAAAAAATCTTGAATTAACAAATTTCTTTCAAATGCAGCGGAATACATTTCTAAAACTCATACTTTATACATATTGATAACTTGTGTTACATATAACATTTAGGTATTACATCATTTCTCTTTACATGCCAAAACTAGTAATAACATTACACATATTACAAAAGGCCTACACAAAAATAGCGAACCCTAGTGTGTTGACTAGAGATAATGCGAGGCCGTCCTTCACTTGTGCTTCTCTTCAGAACCTATATGGATTAACACCCATGCTAAGCGATAACGCTTAGTGGGGAAACAACATGCAATTTTCATTCATAATAATTATTATATAACAACAGATACATGCCCACATTCATGCTTCATTAACATACTTTATCGTAAACATGATTCATAAATATATCAATAAACATACCTCGGTATACATATAACACTGTTAATAAATCATATTCATATATTCCGATATCACATGGCAATCTCATAACGCATAACATACACATTGCTCATTAGTGATTTATCATTCATTATTTACCTTGCCTATAACTCATAGATGCGGATAACGGGTATCGCATTAGTACTCGTAAGTACCACATATCACATTAGTATCTATAGATACAACACTTTTGCATTAGTACCCATAGGTACTGATTTATTCAATCATATACATATACACTTATGTGAATCCAAATGGGATTCTATACGCATTGGAGATTCCAAATGAGAATAAAACGCTTCGGCTGTAGCACTTGACCCTATAGGCATGCCTATTTATCCATTACTCGACTTACAGCCTAAATTATTAATTCTAGTTAATGTTCATTCATTCACATTATATAACATCCATTCACATGAAGCAATATAATTTCATTAGATGACTTACATCCACCCATGGCTTATTAAACAAGCCAACACTTCATTATACATATTTCATTATACAGGTTCACATAGATTCACATTATAGTTCTATTATATGTTGCTAAACTTGATTGAATTCCATTTCATACACTTATACAACATTAAATGTTGTTTCATAAAGAATTATAGAAAGTTTAGGTACCTCACCGTTGCTACCAAATGGTTGTGACCGTGACATATGCCAAATATGCGGCAGTACCAAAACTGGAACACCTCATAGTGACGACCAGTTGGTTGTGACAGTGACATATGAACAACCCAAAATAGAATGGAAATCAGAAGCACCTCACAGTGACAACCAAATGGTTGTGACCATGACATATAAATAACTCAAGACAAAATAAAAAATAAGCATAACTCACGGTGATAACAAATTGGTTGTGACCGTGACATATGCAAATTTTTTAGGCAAAATGGAAATCAAAAGCATTTAACCTACCTCTTTCAAACTCTTTTTCCTACCTCAATATAGATGACCACTAAAACCCATCCAAACACCATTTTTTTGTCAACACAGCCTCTAACCAAAAGACATCCTATATGTTATCTTTCTAATGACAGAACTCCCATTACATTTGGACTTAAAATCATCGAGTTATGGCCAAGGGAAGACAACTTGCTCCAAAAGCCCTCCTACAGAATTTTAGCTACACTTATGGGCACTTTTGAAGACCTTAGAGTCCTCAAATCAAAAGAGTTATTTCTACAGTAGTTAAAGACATGGACATTATGTGGTTAATTATGTCCGTGGTCATCGAATTTTAAGGCTTATAACCAAATTGCCATAATAAAATAATTTGTAACAAAAAAATCATCAAACTTTTATTTTATTTCAATTAAGCTAAAAATGACTGAAAAATTAATTTTTTATCACCGAAGGGCCATTATAACACCCTTATACCCTAAACGTACACTGTCAACTTAGCGATACTGTGCAATTACCATGATTGATTGAATGTCATTTACTTATGAAATTACGGATCAATTTTTTTGTAACACCCCGAATATACCCTAGTCGGATTAGGGTAAGTTTAGGGTGTAACGAAAACCGAATATGCTTGAGATAGGGACGGAAGTGTCCAAACGGACACAACTGTCTTTAATTTGAAAGTTTCGGCAAGTTTTGGTAAATTGGACAGTTATATCGTCGTGCCTTAAATAACGTGAAAAGAATTATTTTGTTGATTAAAAATGTGTATGTGGATGATGAAAATGATTAATTGCAGCAAAAGATGTGACCAGTTTTATTTATGTAAGGTAAGGGTATTTCGGTCATTTTGTAATTAAGGATTAAATTGATTGAATTAGTTAATTAACTGGGTCAATGTATGAAATAGAAAAGTGCTATGCCAATTGAAGAAAAGGAGGGAAGTTAAGGGGTTAAAAGATAAAACTTGGCATAAATATCTTCATGGGACAAATAAAAAGGTAACATGTGGCATTTGGAGGATAAGGATGGGTTAATGGCTTTAATTCAGCCTTTGACTATTCTAGGGCCAAAAAGATGGATGGGAAACAAAAGGAAAAAGAAAAAGAAAGAGGCTCCTCTCCTCCTTCCTCATTCCAATTCAAGCAATTCAAGGCCAAGGTGAGGTTTTTCCAAATTTCAAGTAATTAGATGCGAGATTTAGGTTAGAAAAGGTAAGTGGTTGGTTTTTCCCTCTTCCTCTCCTCTTCTCCTTAAAGATAAATAAGGGTATGAGTAACGTTGAATTTTTAGTTGTTTTGTTTGGAGGGAACAAGAGAAGCTAAAGAAGGAGTAAGAAAGAAAAAGGGGATTGTGCAGTTTTAGAGTAATTAGAGAGCAAAGGAAAAGAGGTTTGGAAATGTCACACCCCCTATGTCCCCGTTGGAAGGACGCGGGTGTGCTACCGACGCTCACTCACATACATGCACACATACGCCAAGTGAAAGCATACGTTCATGCAAAAACACGGAAAATTAAAAACTTATCTTGAGAAGCAAAACTGGACATACATTAACTCACACACATGCAGGCACTAAGCCAAAACATATACACATGCATACATATGATCATTCAGCGGAAGCATAAAGCGGAGAAATAACTGAAACTTAATTACAATAAGATCCTTACATAATCAAAAGGCTACAAGTTACAGAAATCAAAATACAGAAGCTGAACAGAATAACATAACACTTCTAACTCCTATGTGGCCGACCCTGCAGACGCGCGACTCGAACCGAACCAAACCTGCCACCTGCACGGGAAAAGATCCCGTGCTAAGCGATAAACGCTTAGTGGGGAGAACACACAAGCAAGATGGACGGCCATTCACAATGGTCGCCAGAATAAATTACATACACAAATGGCATATACAAATAATCACAACAGATGGATAAATAAGCCTGCATAGGAAAGCCATGCATTCGGAAGTTCATATACACATACTTGTACATATTACTTGAGTGCTCGCCTCAATATCATATTCATCCGAATACTACACTCTTATATCATATTAAGCAAAGCCCCAAACAGACAAGGGATCACAATAGATACAAATATTCATGTAAGAATACATACAGACTCTTATGCATATAGGCACCGGGGCATCAAGTGTCAGTACCCTACCGTGCACAATCACGAGAGATAATACACATATGACTATCATGCCAAGTACTCATGCATTAACGGAAAACCCATTCACATACAATACAATTATCAAGCAATACGCACCCAACTATCGTGCCGAGAACGCTAGTTAACTAAGCATACTTTTATCATGCCTTGAAATGTAAATACATGACCGCACGCTGAAATCACTACAATAGGAAAACTAGAGAGAGGAGGCACGTAACATAACACAATATATATATACATTCCAAGGTCAAGAGCACATTCATTATGTATCTTGATTCATATAATTCACTATAACCGTCAAAAGTACAAAATCATGGTTGCACATGCTTACTAATCGAATTCATGGCATTCAAAAGATCATGGTCACAGTCATGCACATCTTAATTCCCGTACCTATATTCACAACCGTTGGCATACCATACATTCACACTATGTTATGCATATACCCATATATGCAGATAATTATGTCCAATTCACATGTTTAGGTCACACTTAACCCATTCAGAGATTCATAATCACATTTGGATACATAACCGATTCACATGTCCAGAATCATGCTTAATCGAATATCACATTCTCTTGTTCACATTAGGCAAAATAGACAGAATACCTGCTGACTCAAAATAGTGGATAACGAGTATACAGAAAGTACTTTACGGGTACAAGCCGATTACAGAAAGTACCTTACGGGTACAAATCGCAAACTATTTTACTTTTCATTCACAAACATTTTTATGGGGGATCTTAAACAAGATCCAACCACATTACAGAAGGTTCGCGAGGAACCAAACGGGGACCTGATCGGGGTCCAAACGGAAGCAGAAGCTGCAGCAAAGACTCTATTAGGCATGCCTAACTATCCACTAGACTGACTCTTGCAGGCGGAGAATTACACAGTTAATGGCCGTAGTTTAATTACGACAAGCAGAGAATTCACATTCTATGATAATCAGAACATACATACTTATAGCTCAAAACACATGGTATTGCGTGCTAAAATCCATAATTAAACATTCCTAAAACATGCGTAATAAAAAGGATTTTATTGCACAAATAGGGTAGGTCACGGTGGTAATCAGATTGGTTGCCACCGTGACATACAAGGGATCATTGGCAGAATGCATGTCTGGGGTACCTCACGGTGGTAACGAAATGGGTTGCCACCGTGACATACCCAGACCTCAAAACAGAAAGTATCTGTGGGGTACCTCACGGTGGTAACGAAATGGGTTGCCACCGTGACATACCCACTGCCCAGACAGAATCTAAAGTTTGGATACCTCACGGTGGTGACCAGATTGGTTGCCACCGTGACATGTTCAAACTCTGGGCAGAATGCATTTGGTTCATGGCTCACGGTGGTAACTAAGTTGGTTGCCACCGTGACCCACGCACAGATGCGATTCCTGAAGGCAAACTTCCCAATTTTCAAGCCCAAAATCCCACAATTCACACATCAAAAAGCATAGTCTCACCTCAATAATAAAATTAAACCATTCAAAATATCATTAAATCAGTCATGCATCATACAATTCATATTCCAAAGCGTATAATATAATTCATGCCAGCACACTATACCCAATTCTTTATTCTATAACACCAGGGTCAAGTAGGGGAACATTATTATGCCAATACTTAACAATGCAAAGTTTTAATTATGCAATGATACAATTTACACTTAAGCATAGCATAATATTCTTAGAGGAGGATCATAAGTACAGATATGCATAATACATTTCACATCCAATATTACATGTTCATGATGAACAACCATGAAATTGGCATTCATAACTCACTCGATTTCAGATGGCCATATACGATACCACCCACAACAACTAACATTAATAAATCACATCAAGCAACCCCAATTCATTCGATATCCTTTAAATGTGTATAACTTAATCATGTTACACATGCTCATACAGATTAAGGTATTACAACCCTTATATGTCATTTAACTGGACTAGATTCTAATCATACAATTACACCTAATTATTTCATTAGTTTGTATTCATCTTAATCCTATTCATGTTTATTTTCCCAGTGAAAACTGTTCTTATACTCATTTAATAGTCCTAAACATGCATTGGATGGATCCTAGGAAGTTCCGGTGCAAAACGGGTTCAATTCGGGAAGAAAAACACATAAAATGGTCAAGACAGAAGGGGTCACGGTGGTAATGAATTTGGTTACCACTGTGAGGTCCCAAACTAAGCATTCTGTCCAGGATTCACATATGTCACGGTGGTAATGAATTTGGTTACCACCGTGACCTACCAAAAACTTGCAAAACAGAAGCTACGATTCAGGACTGCTTCACAACTCATTTTTGTTCAGCCTAAACGGACATCTAAATGACATTTTTAGGAAAACATTCCTTCTTAACATTTATTTATTAGGATGTTAAGATTCAAATGAAACCAATTTCAGATTAAAAGGACATCTATAACTCCAGATATGAGCTAAAACATAAACACTGGTCCAGTAACCCGACCCAACCAGAGACACTTCAGATTTTAACTTATTCAAGGGTCTTACAGCAAGAACTAGCTTCCGGACCTTTAGAGACAATTTTATATGTATGTCTTAGCTTTCAAATGGAACTGGAATTACTCATTATTGGAGGTCTATAACTCGACCTATGAAAAAAACAATGCACAAAGGTCTGGCAAAAACTAAACAGAATTTCCCAAACATCATACTTTACACACCAAAAATTATATGAACAATCTAACACATCCAAAATTCATGCACAATCATCCAATACATCATCATGTATCATTTATACATCAAGATTATATCACACATAGCTCCCAAACCTGGAAATCAAAGCTTCAAACCGAACACTTCAAAATCCAACCTTCTCTTCCCTTCTCCTCCAATTCTTGCAACCAAATCAAATCAAAACCTCATTAACCCAAGAACATAACCTTTAAAACCCACTCAAATCTGAAAAAGGAGAAGAAGAAGAAGTATACTAAAAGCAAAACAGCCACTTACCTCCTATAAAACCTTCAAAGCTCAAACCCTAGACCCAAGGTGGAAGAAAACCCACATGAAAGGAAGAGAGAGCAGAAATGTAGATGGGAAAGAGAGAGAGAGGCGTGGGAAAAGGGAAGGCAAAACTTCCTTTGGCTTCAACGGGAAGCTAGTCCATCAATCCCTCTCTCTTCTCTTTTCAAATCCCAATCAATGCTCCCACCAACCTTACACATGTCACCCCACTATTGGTCCCTAATGACCTCATCTTGACTAACAACCCAAGGCACCACACTCAACTCACACCATATAACCTCCCATGAAACACTTTTACATCCTAGTTACCATGCACTAATACCACTAGATCATGCCAAAACCAAAGTACCCTACATCCATACACACATGCACACCTTATAATTTTCCCCCTCTTAACATAATTAATTAAATACTTTGCACTTAAGTCCTTATTATCCAATTTCTTCATGAACAAAATTACCAAAATGCCCTTCACTTATCCGACTTAGCTAGTCAATTCCGACTAGGCCCGATTTGGGGTGTGACAGGAAACTATTTATTTATATATGAGTTTGAGTATATTTGTGTTCTATATAAGTTATTTGAATGTGTTGATTATGGTATATGATGATGGTAGTGAGTGTTGCTTTAGATTATTAAGCTGTGCATGTGAATAGGATTTTTGGGTGAAAGACTGTGTTAGAACACACTTGACCCTTCTTCGGTTCTTAGGCAGTATCCGGAGTTTTAGAACCCCAAATAATATGAGACTAGTACCATTTCAAAGTTAAGAAATATTGCTACAAATGTCTTAGAAATAAGCTTGAGCTAATTTTAGCTCTAATGTGTCAAAAGTGGTCATGAAGTAGAGGTATCTTCTCTGGCCGGGTTCAGGGGAGCAGTATAGATTGTTTTGATCATATCTGATGATTCATGTGTCCAAATGACATGAGACTTGTTTTATATTAAAGCTAACTTCCTAAAGATCATTTGTTAAGAAGGACAGTGGGTCTAAAAATGCGGTTAGAGGTAGGTTCAGGCGTTTGAAGTTTGAAATGGAAAGCAGTCGTGTGACTTTCTAGTGAAAAACCTGCAGGGAGCTTCTATCGCGAGCGCGATGATGGTCTCGAGCACGACAGAACCTGATTGACAAGTGTTTTTCTTCTTCTTTTGAACCTTTTGGTTGGGGGGAAACCTTGCCTACCTTTACCCTCTTCTAGTTTGTGTATTTTGTGATGTTTTCTCTTCCGAAATACACCCGAACTCCATCGGAACTTTATGAGACATATTCATCATATGTTTATAGTTTGTAAAAAAGTAAATCAATGGATATTATATAGGAATCTAAGAGACTAACATTATAAATAAGAATATTAACTAAGGTACTTAAAAGTTTAATGAGTCAAACACTTTTGAATTTGATCAATATTGACCTAGTTTAAATTCTGTTAGGAGATTCGAAGTGAAATTTTATAATCTATACTTTGCACTTGTAGAACTATGGGGTTCTGATTCCCAATTCATTGGGATACGTAGGAAGCTTGGAATATCCTCCTAAGTCCGAACCAAAGCATCGAAACTTATTCAAATATAGAAGATAATGTATCAACTGAATTCTGTTAAACGCCTTGGTACTAGTTCAAATAAATGTGACATGTAGGTGCCGATTTATACAAGTTTGTAGAGCTATTAATGATTCAAGTCTTGAGTAGGATAATTTATAGCTTAAAATTTGTATGTGATATTAAGATGGAATTAAATGAATGTTTTAGGTGTGTCTTAAACTGGAATTGAAATGAATATTTTGTATCTCAAATGGTTTTTATATGATTGTTTAAATAATAAATGGTCCCTATTAAATTGAATAGTCTGAGTTCTTTGTGTTGGAATTCTTGAGATTAACGCACGTGGTTGAAGAAGTAAGGTTTATAAAATTGTTTAAGGACATTATAAGAATAAATATGTTTTTATGTGAAGTTTATTTATTTAAGAGTAATAGGAACGTGATGCTTGGCTCTGTCACGAGCGCGACAGAGGCATCTAGCTCTCGGTCGCGAGTGCGACTCTTGTTTATGCTATGAATATACGTTGATTGAACTGTTTGACACGAGTTTTGACTTGTGATTTACATATGACATATCATGTAAACCGGTTCTGTCCCCTTTTTCTCAAAATTTTCAACTACTTCTTTGTCAATTCTTTTTCCTTTGTTTTGAGTTCCTTACTCTTATTTAGTGTATTATTAATTAGCAAATGACATATATTGGTATTTTAACTTAGTCAAATAATAAATATTGTGTACAACGTTTCATGTTACACTTTGTTAAATACTATTGGACTGTTTGTATGTTAAATACTATTGGACTGTTTGTATGTTATTATATGATTTTTGGATTACAAATAATCTATATGATATGCTAAACTATGAATTACATGATGCATGACCTGCTAAAGTCAAATAAGTGGATAGTTAGGCATGGCTAATAGAGTTACTGTTGCTGCAGCTAGTGTATGATTTGGACCCTGATCATGTCCCCCGACTGGATCTTCGTGATCCCTATGTACCGAATGTACGCGAAAATGTTTTTGGAACAAAATTAAAAGAATATTTTGATACCCTTGGGTATCTATGTTTTATGAGAATAATGTTAATACCTTCGGGTATCTATGCGTACTCGTTATCCACTGTTTTGGTTAAGCAGGTTTAATAGTGCTAATATGTGAATTTCGGAATATTATAGATTGTGATGACTGATATACGGTATATGAGCATATAAAATAATGTGACTATTATGCTTCCATGTCTTAAGTTATGTTATGAAATTTTTGTATTTGATTGTGTCATAAACAAGGTACATGAAATGAATTTTGGTAATCTAAATAATTGTGAGCAAAGTGATATGCATAAGATGTGGAAAAGTGTAGTCATGTGTAAGTGACTTAGTAAGGGAAATTTTCGAAATAAGTGTTTATGTTTAATAACCTTTTGAAAAGCATCTAAATTGTTATAATTGATATAATTATTATTTCCTTTATTATGCTTTTCTTTGAGCCTTTTATGATGGCCATGTCCAATAGTCGTCTATATTTATGTGTTTTCCACTAAACTTTATGCTTAGCACGGATTTTCTTTTAATCCGTGTAGGTACTATTAATCGGATCATTCGAGAGTCTTTCCGCAGCAATCCAGGCCAATGCAAGATTTTGAAGAGATTTTAGAATAGGATTTGTATAGTCTTCGAAATGTACGCAAGATTTGTAATTTTAAATTATGAGTTTGTAAAAATGATATTGGTTATGTAAATGATCTATCTATAGTGAATTCTGAAGAAGTATCCTTTATAGTGCGATTGTGTAATGAATTTATGATTAACAATAATGTGTTTTTGAAGATGAAAGAAATTTTATAACTCATATTTCAGCTTAAAGATTTATAAGTTTTACATGTTTGCTTCGATAATGCTCTTGACCGTTAGTGTGGACCACCGATTCACGGTATGGTTTACTACGTACGGGTAAAGGGTATTACATTTTTTTTCTACACTTGATATAAATTCACTATGTCAATTATCATCTAAACACTTATTTATTTTACATATCACTTAAACAATTACACTAAACTTCTTAGCTACCGATTGACCTATATCTGTCTTAATTACTATTCATTTGGTATAAATTTCGGCAGTATAACGGCTTGTAAATTGCACTACCCAAACCTGCAATTTGAAAAACCACAGCCCCGGCAAGGGCACAACAATAATAACATCCTATATCCATTCAATTCCCTTCCGCCTTCCATCACACAGTCATAATAAAATCCACACAGATAATATAAGTATCATAATATTACATGCCAAATCCAAATATTAGTTTAACTGTATATACATGCTAGATTCCAAAACATACATAAAATAAGAATAACTTCTGCTTCGTCCTTGCTCCACCAAAATACTGAGGTACGCTGCTCTAGTCCTATGGGGTACCTACACACAGTCAAAAACAGTTACGTGCTGAGCATTAGAATTCCCAGTGGTGGTTACCAATCTATAAATTTCTTAGGTAATTTTAATTAATTAACATACTTTAATTACATATTCTTATTATTCTCTCTTATTATTATTATTTATATTTAATTCACTTACCAAGTCACTTAATTAATCTCATATTTATTTAATTCTTCACTTATTTAATCACATAACTATGAATTTAATCACTTAATTACACTATTTATTTCATTACCTCACTTAATTATTTATTTTTATTTTCCATCTATTAAACTTAAATCTTTTTATTCCACTTTTTATTTTCTAAATTACATTTACCCTTATAATTTTTTCAAAGTTTCCAATTCCATCCTTATCTTTTCTATTAATTCCACTTATATCCTCACTATTATACATAATTACCAAAATACCCTTACTTATTCAATATTTACACTATTAATCACTTTTAATCTCTTTTTCCACTTTTATCCTCATTTAACTTATCAAATTACAATTATACCCTTTTCACTTCATTTTTTCACTCATTAACTTACAATTTATCCAATTTACATTTTAGTCCCTATTTTATCACTTTTTCTATTTCCTTATTTTAACCCCATATTTCATTAAAATTACCATTTTACCCCTCCATTTACACTTTTAACTAATCTTCACCAATTTTTACCAACTTTTAGTAAAATTACCATTTTACCCCTAAACTTTCTATTTTCTTAATTTTAGTTATATTTTCACTCATTTTCACCAATTTTTGTATTTTAATCATTTTTATCGCATATTTACCAATATGCCCCTAGTATGGACCCGGTAGAAAATCTATTGACCGGATATGTAGGACATGGGCCCCACAAACCCATTTCACTAGAAAATAATCCTATGCACTGTACTATTTTATACACTGAATTTCACTGTACACTGCGATAGGCTTTCATTAGCCTATCGATAGTGAGTCGCCATGACTCATACCGCGGTGTGGAATCCCTATGGCTAGCCAATTATATCCTGGACTAGATTTTCACTACCAGACAACTACTAAGGGCAATATTTCTCAAAATTCATATAATTATCACATTATGTCAATATGCATAGTTTACCATACATCTCATTTTCATATACCACTTTGCATATACACTCATTTATCATTATATAGTCACGTTATGCCACTATTTTGCATATATTATCAAAATACACATATATATTTCCACATATACCATTTGGCCAAAGGTACCAGTTTCCATACCATGCACTATAATTTTATTTAACCACTCAATTACACTTAGCAGATGTTAAACATACCTTGTATAACAATTACATGCCAAAAATCACCTTAGAATTCACTAATTTCCTTAATGTTCAATTCGACCACACTTAGGTTTTCCATACCACTTTGATTTAATTCAATATAATCATGTTTATACTCTAATTTAAGCCTTCTAAACATGAATATCAAGTTATTTTTAATTAATCACATCATTATCTTATATCCACACCTAGACATAACCTAAAAATCAACACAAATCATAGGAAATATGTAGATTAGTAATGACAAACCTCAATTCCAAGCTTTAGATCACTCTAGGATTTCTTCTATTTCCCTCTAGCATGAGAAATCTCTTGCTCGAGAAATCTCTTGCTCGCCTTGATTTCCTACATGGGCCGAATACAAACATCCAGATAACTTCAAAATCAAGCTTCCAATGTAAAATCTAACATCATAAACGTGTTCTACAGCCCCAAAAACCCCTATAGGGACCAATAAATGCAATTAAAAACTCCTAAATCATAAACCCAAAAACTTACCCTAAACCTTGTACACTTGATTTATCCAATTTCCAGTGCCCAATTTGAACTCCAACTTCTTCAATATGATAGTAGAGAGGCTGAATATTATCTATGAGGTGAAAATTTGGGGAAACATTGATGGAAAATTGAAGAAAAAATGGAGGAGAAGAGAGGAGAAGAGGTTCGGCCTTGAGAGGAAAGAAGAGAGGTAGTGGCTGCTGGATTTCTCTAGAGAAATCCAACAAATTCCCTCCTTATATTGTCCTTAAATGAACCAAACCAGTCCAACCAAGGTGGCCCGACCGATTTAAACTAAAATTTTGATTTTTCAGTTCATTTTGCACTTTTTCAAAGTATCTATATGTTCTTCTCATTATTTTCACTTCTAACAAATTCTATTGTTCTTAAAACATCAAAAATAGGTTCCTTGAAAATTTTTAGCTCAATCGGAGTCCATTTGGGCACCGGCTCACTTAAACCGGTTCGATTCGATCACTTTTTCTTCTGCCATAAAATACAGCTCTAAAGCTGTCAAAATTCACAAATAACACTTTCACTATCTTATTTTACACACTTAGCATCTATTAGGCTATTTAAGCATTAATAATCCCTTGGTCAAACCCCGGTCAATTTCTGGTTCAAATTGAAC